>CAUYRT010062053.1:0-20022 GCA_963574885.1 Lepilemur ruficaudatus | reverse complement strand
GCTAGAGTGCCATGGCATCAGCCTAGCTCACAGCAACCTCAAACTCCTGGGCTCAAGCGATCCTTCTGCCTCAGCCTCCCGAGTAGCTGGGACTACAGGCATGCGCCACCATGCCCGGCTAATTTTTTCTATATATATTTTTAGTTGACCAATTAATTTCTTTCTATTTTTAGTAGAGACAGAGTATCGCTCTTGCTCAGGCTGGTCTTGAACTCCTGACCTTGAGGCATCCTCCCGCCTCGGCCTCCCAGAGTGCTAGGATTACAGGCGACAGCCACCACACCCGGCCAATAATGGCTTGTTTATGCCAGCAGTGAAGAAGCCTGGAGAGTGAGTGGTGATGAAATCAAGAAAGGCATTTTCTGCAGCTTGCTGAGAATTGAATATTTTTACTTGCAAGAATTGGTCCCTCAGTTGGTGCAAGGTCTAGTGAATATGGTGGATGACAGGGAGTTTCCAAGTCCATGTGCTGTAGTTTGAGCAGCATTGTTTGTGTGACATGTGGTCTTGCAAGCAGACTGGCCTGTCTCTGTTGACCAATCTCGGCTGCTTAATTGCAAGCATCCTCATCATTTCATTTAATTGGCTGCAGTAGACATCCACTGTAATCAAATGACCAGGTTTCATGAAGCTGTAGTGGATAATACCAGCGCTGGACCACCAAACAGACACCACTAGCTTTTTTTGATGACTATTTGGCTTTGGACTGTGTTTCAGCACTTCTGTCTTTATCCAACAATTGTGCCAAATGCTTGCGGTTGTCAAAAAAAATCCACTTTTCATCACATGTCACAATACAGTGTAGAAATGGTTTGCCTTTATGTCATGACAACAAAGAAAAGCAAGCTTCGGGACAATTTTACTTCTGATGCTTGTTTAATTCATGAGGAACCAATCTATCCAGCTTCTTTACCTTGCTGGTTTATTTCAAATGGTCCAGTATTGTTGATATAGTAACGTCAAACCTTGCTGCTAATTCATGCATAGGTCAAGATGGATTCGCTTCCACTACAGCTTTCATCTCATCATTATCCACCTTGGTCTCTGGTTGCCCATGTGGCTCATTTTCAAGATTAAAATCACCAGAATGGAACTTCTCAAACCATCTGCATACTATATATTCATTAGCCACATTCTTCCCAAACACTTCATTGGTGTTTTGAGCTGTCTGCACAGCGTTGGTTCCACAACAGGGCTCATATTCAAAAATAACATGAATTTTTGTCTTATCCAGGGTTTCGCAAAAATTGCTCCAAAGAAACTGAAAGATAATCACAAGCCAAATTGTGCATTTGAAAGACTGAGGATGTACCTTCACTATAAAAATAAAACAAGAATTGTCAAAGTGAAATGTCAGAGATATCAACTGTTAAACTTAGTACTTAAGGAAATCAGACATTTCATACTTAATAACCTAATAATTTTATGGAAATTAATAAAGGTCAACATAGCTTATTATTTTCAAGGAGACTATATAGAACACAATCTAAGCTCTTCTTGATTGTGTTATCGTTATGAAAAATCATTGTGTTCTGAAATAGCAAAACTTTCATGACATATGTGGCGTGTGTGTATGTGTTTGGATATATTTGAGTTGAAATAGAATGATACCAGATTCCTGTGCTTTTTTGGGTGCCTGCTTTATTTTATTTTTCCTGGTTTTCAGCATATTGGCTGCCAGACTGTCTCTTTCAACTAGTGAGCTTGCTCCTATGAAGCCCTTCTAGTTCTAACTTCTGATCTAGTGGAGCTTGAAAAATCAGATAACCAAGTGGCATTGGAATTACTTTAAAATAAAGTAATAGGCCCAGAGGAAAAAAAGAGCATGTGAGCAAGAAATCATGCACATGTGAGCACAGGAGCACTATTTGCAAGAGACTTGTGCACCTGTTTTAACAAGCTTCTTTTGTTCTGAATCCTAGTAAATGATTGGTTTTATACCATCATCAAGACTTCTCACTAGAACCTTCTTTCCCAGACTTAACGTCCTTCACTGAATTGTGCTTCTATATTGTATTCCCGATTTTGGAAGGTTTATTTAGGAAGCAGTCTTATAATGACTACTCTGCTGCAGTAAAACCTCACTCCACATTTATTCATTCAACCTTGAAAAAATATTTATCTGATGTCTACTATGGGCCAGTAACTTTTGTCAGTGCTGAGGGGATACAGCAATGGAGAAAATAGACAAAATCAGCACTTTCACTGACATTACAGTCCAGTGGAAGGAGACAGTTAATAGCAGCATAAAAATTGTCATGGTAATAAGTATTATGGAGAAAAGAAAGTATTATCTAATGAATTTCACTTTTTTCTATTAAGACAGTTTTCCAAACATTTACCTGAATGGCCCAGAGTCATTTTTGCTAATTTATTATTTTTATTGTGAAAATTTTTTTGTTAACACTAAAAATGGTGATTTGGCAGTCTTAGGTTGAATCAGAAGTTTTCTTTGTCTTGAATTTTTTTCTAATCTTTTACTAAATACATTTTGTGATTACATATTTTACTTTAATCAAGAATTGCTATTAGAAAAAACAAAAATAAAAAAACTCCTATAAGTATCTTTTCCCAAAAGACATTTTTTTGAAGAGTCATTTGAAATTTTATGAACCACAGATGTCCTGCCCAGTTGATGGAATAATTTAGTACAAAGTATGAGCAAGACCTTTCAGCCTGGGTTTGATACTAATTCATGTAGTAGTCCTGGACAATACTTGGCTTCTTCAAGACTGGATTTTTATTTCTTTTTTTTTTTTTTGAGATAGAGTCTCACTGTGTTGCCCAGGCTAGAGTGCCGTGGCATCAGCCTAGCTCACAGCAACCTCAGACTCCTGAGCTCAAGAATCCTTTTGCCTCAGCCTCCCGAGTAGCTGGGACTACAGGCATGCACCACCATGCCTGGCTAATTTTTTCTACATATTTTAGTTGGCCAATTAATTTCTAGTTTTTTAGTAGAGACAGGGTGTCACTCTTGCTCAGGCTGGGTTCAAACTCCTGACCTTGAGCGATCCGCCCGCCTCTGCTTCCCAAAGTGCTAGGATTATAGACGTGAGCCACTGCACCTGGCCAAGACTGGGTTTTTAAAATTACAAGTAATAACAGCTGATCTAACTAAACAGTTTCCTCTCCCTCTCTCTCATAGTAAACTTATATTCTTATTTGGTTTTTCTGGTAAGTTCCCAGGGTAGAGCCTTGCTCCTTTTGGTAGAAAGAGGAATGAGTTTGATTCTGAAATTTTATATATCATGTTATGTATGTATTACATACCTATGTCAGTCATCTGGGGAAGAAGAAAGTCTTGGATTAACAATTGGGAACTGTTTCAAGTCTCTCTCTGTCTCTCTTTCTTTCTGCTTTTCTTTGTTCTGGACTTTGTTTCAAACATATGAGTGATATGGACTGATGGAGAGTGTATGGTAGAAACCTTTATAATGTTTCATTCCCATGTAGAAACTATATTCCAGTTAACCAATTTAAGAACTTTGAGCTTTAACCTGTTAATACTTTGGGGACTACTTGCCTCTCCAGTCTGATTTCCACTCTAGGATATAAGAAAACCCTATTCCTCAGAGGATTGATTCAAGTCATTGTGTACAATACCAAATTATAACAGTGGCCAAAGATGATACATCTCCCTAGAAATTGTCTTACTAATAAACAACTGGAAGGAAACTGGCAAATAGCCTTTTGGCAATTTGGCTTTAAATTGTTTCATCCTTGCCCTAGATGGGGAGGAGGAAGAAGCAGAGGGCAGACAAGAGCCAGAAGGTACAGGGGAGAAAAAGGGCCAAGAGGCTGGATGAGAACTTTGGACTCCGAGGCAGGAGGGCCCACAGAAATGGAGAGAAGTGAGGGGCAGGGTGGAAGCACCACCTGGAAATTGGCCCTGAGAGAAAAGAGGGCAGCCAGAGACCTAAAGGCAAAGATTAGAACAGCTTGGTGGTCTGGTTCAAAGATGGGGATATGGTAGGGCAAACAGCCATGTAACTTGTGCTGTTTTGCCTACAGCCACTGATAAGATAAATTTGCCAAACTCAATTTACAAAAAGGAAAAAAAAGCCCTTTGGACTCATGGTCCTCTCTCCCATCCCTCTTTCCTGAGTCTTCACCATCTCAGTTCAGGGCACTGAGCATCTGTCTGTTCAGCTGCCCAAACCAACACGCGGGAGCCATGCTTGATTCCTCTCTTTGCGTTATCCTGCACATCCAACCATCAGCATATAATTTGACTCCATTTACAGACTTTATCCCCAACCCAATCTGGCCACTTCTTTCTCTCTCCACTGCTCCCATTCTGACCCATCATCTCCCCTGGGGCCACTGTTTGAACATCTGGACTGGAATCTCTCACATTTGCCCCTTTAGATTCCATTCTCCAAATAGCAGCTGGAACAATCTTTTTAAACAGTAAATCCATTTGAAACTCTCCATTGAGAATAAAATCCAAAGTCATTACCAAGGCTACAAATCCCAATATGATCTGGCTCTTGCTTTATTCCTTTCGTGTTTTGCATCACTCTCTTCCTCAATTTTTTTTTTTTTTTGAGACAGGGTCTCACTCTGTTGCCCTTGGTAGAGTGCAGAGGTTTCATCATAGCTAACTGCAACCTCAAGCGATCCTTTTGCCCCAGCCTCATTAATAGCTGGGACTACCGTTGCACCACACCCAGCTAATTTTTCTATTTTTTGTAGAGATGAGGTCTCAATTTTGCTCAGGTTGCTCTCAAACTCCTGGCTTCAAGCAACCCTCCTGCCTCAGCCTACCAAAGTGATAGGATTACAGGCATGAGCTCCCAGCCTATTACTCAATTTCTGCATTCCAGCTACACTGAGTTTCTTTCTATTCTTTAAATGGCCCAGGTTCCTTCTTGCTTCATAGTCATTGCTCTTAGTCTTTCCTCTTCCTGTAATACAGTTCTTCTAGATCCTCACATAGCTGGTTCATTACCTTTTAGGTTTCTTCACTTCATGTGTCACCTCCCCAGAGAGGTGTTCCCTGATCAACTGGTCTAAAGTGGTTCCCTCTGCCTACCCTCTGTCTTCTCTTTCTCATTACCTTGATAGCATTTATCATCACATCGAACAATCTGATTTGTTCTCTTGTTTAGAGTCTGCTTGCATTAAAATATAAACTATGTGAAGAGGGGAACCTTGTCTTTTTCACAGTTCTAATTCCAATTCTTAGATAGTGCCTAGGCCTTACTAGGTGCTCTCTCCCCCGTCTCCCCAATAATGGGTTTTTGAGTGAATGAGTGATTAGGCTGGATTCACCTGTGGTGTTGCTTGGTCTTACCTCCAGCTTAGAGGGCATCTAGTGGGATATGAGCAGCCTGTGACAAGCCATAGTGGGTGAGATGGGCTCCTATAGAAATTTGCCAGAGTCAGCCCTGGTGCAGTGAATGAAATTGGCCAAGAGGAGCCTGGCCTCTTCCCTTAATCCTGTAATATACACAAAGTAGTTTCAGAATTGCTATACTCATATCCACTACAAACCACAAACCTATTAAGTAGAGTTCAAGATTACTTTGTGGTTCTTTTTGTTTTTAAACTGAGGACATATGTGTTAAAAAGTTACTTGGATTAGTTTTTTCCCTCCTCCCATGTGGATATGTTATTTATTTAAAATACTATTAGGTTTGTTTTCATTTTTATTTAGGTGTCCCTCTTCATATTGGTGGACTTTATTTTTTGAATACATAACACATTAACAAGGTTCTAAAAACCAAAACTATATAAGAAAGTGTACTCAGATAAGGTCACCACCTCTCCTATCCTTTTATACCTATTCCCTCCTATTTTATTAGTTTCCTGTTATCTTTCATTTGTTTGTTTTTGTGGAAAAAAGCAGGAACATAATGTATAATGTGTGTATATTCATATTTGCATTACTTCCTCTTCCTCCGTAAATTAAGGGAACCTTTTATAAATGCTCTTTTTGTTCTTTGCTTTTTTTCATTTGCAACATATCCTGGAAATCATTCATATCATTCCAGAGAAATCTTTCTCATTTTCTTTTTACAGTTACATAGTATTCATTGTAGAGGATATACCATAGTTTATTCAACTTATCTCCTGCATACATGTATTTAGTTTCTTTCCAATATTTTGCAATTAGAAATAATACAGCAACGAATGAGCTTGTGCGTGTGGGTATTTTTTTTTTTTTTGAGACAGAGTCTCACTCTGTTGCCCGGGCTAGAGTGAGTGCCGTGGCATCAGCTTAGCTCACAGCAACCTCAAACTCCTGGGCTCAAGTGATCCTTCTGTCTCAGCCTCATGCCCGGCTAATTTTTTCTATATATTTTTAGTTGGCCAATTAATTTCTTTCTATTTTATAGTAGAGACGGGGTCTCACTCTTGCTCAGGCTGGATTTGAACTCCTGACCTTGAGCAATCCGCCTGCCTCAGCCTCCCAGAGTGCTAGGATTATAGGCGTGAGCCACCGCGCCCGGCATGGGTTTTTGTATTATTGTGTCTTCAGGGTAAATTCTTAGATGTGCAGTTGCTGGTTCAAAGAGTAAATACATACTTAGTTTTCCCTCATTTGGAGTCACAGCAGTAACAGTGTGTAAGAGTGATACATGGTTTATTTGTACAAATCAAACAAAAAGCTTGATACCTCTGTTCCCTTTCTCAACTCGGCCTGTGGTTATGTACAGATTTTAATATAAGGCTTATAGTACTTAAAATGACTTTGCTTCAAGAGTCATATATAGTAATTGTTTGACTTACATTGTTTTTAGTGCTTTTTTACTTTGGAAATTAAATGAATTTAATTTCAGTACTGTCAGACTTATAGTTAGTCTTTTGGGGGATTATTACAAACAGATAAACTGGAGAAATAAGTATATATGGGAAATGAAATGGATGGCAGAGGGGAAGCAGTTTTTTGCAGAGAAGGTTTTTGAAACAGAATGCCAACTCTGTTGTACTGGGGGAAAGGTTGGAGAGCTTAGCTTTGTGGGAGTAACTGCTGTATTTCCATGAATTCCTTTTAATTTTCATTACCAGGGAGTCCCCGTAGTAGTTTTGTTAATTGAGATTTTTATTTTTTTGAGAACCGCAAAATTCTCAACCAAATGTTGGGATTGTAGTGAGTGGTTTCAAGATAAGCCCCTAGAACCTAATGATTACATGTTTCTTCTCCTCACCCATGGAGGCACTTCAATAAGAATGTTTTTATAGAAATACTAGATTCCAATTAAGCCATTACTAGAAAGTCTCTTCTCCCCTAACCCACTTATTATTCCACATTGGATATTTCCTTTTCTCACTAGAAAACACGTTTTTGGAGCAGTGGTGTGGGGAATAGGGAGTGGGAATCTGCCTGATTGATTGATTGGTTGATTTTACTATGCCTGTTGAGGTTGTTTAGAGGGACTATTTTTCCCCTGAAAGCCATTTGAAATAGTTGACTTTCTTTTTAAAAATACTCAGCAAGAGGAGGTAAGTTCACCATTGCATTTTATTTACTTAATTTCCTTTATAAAACCTGGAAGTCAGCTCGGCATGGTAGCTCACACCTGTAATCCTAGCACTCTGGGAGGCTGAGGCAGGAGGATCACTTGAGCTCAGGAGTTTGAGACCAGCCTGAGCAAGAGCCAATACCCTATCTCTACTAAAAATAGAAAAAATTAGCAGGGCGTCGTGGAGTGTGCCTGGGGATGGTGAGTCGGGGGGTTGCTTGAGTCCAGGACTTTGAGTTTACTGTGAGCTAGGCTGATGCCATGGAACTCTAGCCTAGACAAAAGAGTGAAAGTCTGTCTCCAAAAACTAAAAACAAAAGCAAAAACCTGGAAGCTAGTACAAAAATAAAGCAACCAGAGACCATTTTCAATCATGATATTGATGCAAAAAGTCAAAACAAAATCTTAGCAAATAGAATTCTACAATGTACGAAAAGAATAACATACTAGTTCCAATTTGAGTTTGTGTCAGAGGTGTAAGATTGGTTCTTAATCAAGAAGTTGTATCAACATTTGTCTTTATTTCAGCAGATAAAAAGAAGAAAACTTGTGATCACACCAGCAGTTGGGGATTAGCCATTTGATATAAAATACAGTAGCCTTTTCTAATAAGTAGAAAGAGAACTACTTTTAAATATGTCAGAGCACTTTCAAAAATCAGTACCAAATATTCTAAACATTGAAATATTAGATCCATTTCATTTAAACTCAGAACTGAGCAGGAAGGCATTCAGTAGTATCTTATTTATTTATTTTTTCCTGACTGCTAGACTATGTGGGATCAGTAATGTCTAGAGGCAGTAAGACCAATGAAAAAGAGAATTGGCATAAATATAGGGAAAAAAAGATAATGCTAATTTTTTGCTATTTATGTGATTGTATACTTACTAAATCCAGGAGATTTTAGTTTAAAAACATTAAGATTCACTGAAATTTGGTAGCTTCTATAGTATTTATGCTAAATACAGGATAAATAATTTTTTAAAAATTAAAGTTTTCCTCTATGTTTGAAATAAGCACTTAAAATGTAAATGGGGGAATGTTTCATTTAATACTCTGGCAAAAATGATAAAATTTCTTAGAATACATTTAACAGAAAAAGCATATTATATGAAAAAAGTAACAGTTTTATTAAAGGAAATATTAATTTGTAGAACCGATCAAATGGAAAGATACTATTTTCTTTGGTGGGCAGACTATCACAAATATATCAGTTCGCCAAAAATTATTATCTAAATCTAATACAGTTTTTGGATCCCAGTAGGGTTGTTTGTAGAATAGATAAAGTGATCTTAAAATTCATAGGGAAAAAATAAACATCCATGAATAGCCAAGAAAAGTTTTAACAAAATCTTGCCAGATAATCAGAATGTCCCCGAGAGCCAGTGTGATCATATCATTGTCATATTGACCTGGGAATTGTTCAGTCAGAACAGATAATCCAGAAATAGCTCTCACTTAATATGAACACTTAATACATGACAAAAATGTGTTTTAGGCCCAGTACGGTGGCTCACGCCTGTAATCCTAGCACTCTGGGAGGCCGAGGCGGGTGGATCGTTTGAACTCAGGAGTTCGAGACCAGCCTGAGCAAGAGCGAGATCCCGTCTCTACTGAAAAAATAGAAAGAAATTAGCTGGACAACTAAAAATAAATAGAAAAAATTAGCCAGGCATGGTGGCATGTGCCTGTAGTCACAGCTACTCGGGAGTCTGAGGCAGAAGGATTGCTTGAGCCCGTGAGTTTGAGGTTGCTGTGAGCTAGGCTGATGCCATGGCACTCTAACCTGGAAACACAGTGAGAATCTCTCAAAAAAAAAAATTTGTGTTTTATTAGTTCAGTGAGAAGAGGATGGAATAAATACTGCTGGAAAAATGAGGAATCCGTGAAATATGGTTGAACTCTGGGATAACATTCCCTCCCTACCCCATGCAGTTATAGTTGGTTTAAAGATTGAAATGTAATAAAATAATACAGTCTTAGAAAATCAAGGACTAAACACCTACAAACAAGAAATATTGGAAACATGCCTATAATCCCGTCACTTTGGGTGGCTGAAGGGGAAGGATCGCTTGAAGCCAGAAGTTTGAGACTAGTCTGGGGCACATAACAAGGTGTCATCTCTACAAAAAAATTTTTTACAAAATAAGCTGGGCACGATGGTGCACGCCTGTAGTCCTAGCTACTCAGGAGATTGAGGCAGGAGGACCACTTGAGCCCAGGAGTTTAAGGCTACGGTGAGCTATGATCGAGCCACTGCACTCCCACTTGACAACAGAGTGAGAATCTGTGTCTTAAAAAAAAAAGAATGAAAAGAAATATTTTATATATAAAAATCTAGAATTCCTATACAGTAAGTATATTCTACACAAAGTAACAAATATTGAATTTTTTAAAATCTGTGACCTATCTACAGATTAACAGTTAATGTGTTATACACAGTGAGTTTATAAACTGACAAGAAAAAGACATGCAATCCATCAGAAAACTTGACAAAGGATATGAGTAAGCACTTCATAGAAGTACAAACCCAAATGCCCGCAAAACATCTGAAAAGTGATGTTCAAGCTCACTAGTAGGAAGGGGAATTTGGACTCCACTGGCATGGTTTGCTGAAAGCATCATGACTGCAAGAGGACCCGAGAGAAGAAAGGAGGTTCCTGTAGCCATGGGGCTCTGTTTCCTGCTTTATGATCTGTCTTTCTTTTCCGGAAGAGTTGTGCTTATACAATTTTTATCACTTTTAGAGATTTTTAATCTTTGTTGTACGCCATGCTTTTTGTTCTGTTACATGTCTTCTTTCTTTTATTCCTGCTGTATAGGATTATTTTCTATGTAACTTTATTTTCTTTTGTGGTCACTGTCTGGATGTAGCTCATTTTAAAAGATTGCTAGTTCTGCATTTTACTTGAACTAGCTGGTCTTATTTGATGTTTCAGATACAGTTTTATAAAATTGGTTTCAAATATATGAGTATTCATGCTTTTAATATCTGAATTAAAAAGAAATGAAATCTGAATAAACATTTTTTATGCAGAAGAGTTTAAGTCCTGAATATGCACAATTTGGGTTGTATAATGTGGTTTCTAATTGCAAGGACAAAATTTCTTCCTTTTGCTTACTCTTCTTTGGCAGAAAATACTTTGCCTTGAAGCTCATTATAAGTTGTGCTTGGAGCATGTATGATTGAGTACAATTTTCAAACAGCAAGCATGTTTGTAAGCTCATCACAGAGTTATTGGGTGGTACGGGGCAGGATTCTAAAGAAAAGTTACGTTTTAAGAGTTTTAGAAGAATACTAGCATTATCGTACGTATAGTATACCATAGCGTAGGGTAGCATAGCATAGCAAGTCATATTCCCATGTTGAGGTTTGTAGAACTCCACAGAGCAGTTAATGCAATCAAACCAAATATCTCTAGCCATTACATTCTGTTTCTAAATCCTTGTTTTTCTCCAACAGCTTTATTGTGACATAAATCACATAATAAAGTCCACTCAGTTTAAAGTGTCTAATTCTTTGGTTTGTAGTTTATTGAGAAGAGTTGTGCAACCATCACCACTATCTAATTTTAGAACATTTTCGTAACTCCAAAAAGACATGTCTTTTGATATGTAACATACAAATCCCCACACTGGTGCTGAAAATAACCTGAGGTAGCATATAAGTAAAAAGTAGCAGAGTAAAAGATATTTTATGTTAATAAGACCTTACCAATATTTACAGGCTATTCCCCATAGCTTGGAAAACAAATTTTGTTTTGCTTTGTTCTCCCTGGGAGTAAGAGAGCTCATTATTTTGTTTTTGTGTCAGTGGGAGTGGTGGTTTTGGAAGGTTCTTTTATGGTCACAGTTGTTCTGAGTTCATGCTGTTGGTTTGCAGGGCACTAGCTGACATGAATAATGATGGAAGAATGGATCAAATGGAGTTTTCCATAGCTATGAAACTTATCAAACTGAAGCTGCAAGGATATCAGCTCCCCTCCACACTTCCCCCTGTCATGAAACAGCAACCAGTTGCTATTTCTAGTGCACCAGCATTTGGTAAGTCTGAAAATGAATTGGTTCCTATACTTCATTGTATATTTTAAAAATAAATGTTTCCCTTTTATTCCCCTCTTAGTTTATAGCATTATGAAATTCTAGGAGGTAATGCTGTCTCAAAGATGATGGCCCTCTGCAGGCGGATAGTGCTGAGTAGAAGCAGCGTGTTCCCTAGGGTGTGAAGGTGATCGATGAACGTGAAGGTGCCGGTTGTCGGTTGGGAACAGCTTTGTGGTCTGCTGCACCTTTGCCCTCCTTTTTGCTCTTCATGTTGACCCTTCATGGTGTCACATTCTTCCTTTTGGCTTTCTGTTTCCGTAATGTCTATATTTCTCCTTGTGCTTAAACAATTCTTTTGGATTACGGTATCTAGAAATATATTTTTTGAATTACGGTATTGGGTCAATTAGCCACATTCAATTTTTTCTTAGAACAAAATGGAATGGAATATAAAAACATTGGTATTCTGATTAAAAACATAATTCCATTAAAATGTTATCTTTCAGCCAGATATTTTTCTCGTAAATGAATTGGAAATTAGTTGACTGTCTGAGATCATCAACAGTTCTGATTTCTTCTCTGTTCTCACCCTAGACTTTAATTATTTAGGTTGATTTGAAGATCACAGTAATCAGATCTAACATCTGATTCATGAGGAGCTTCTTTAACTGTTTAAAACAAAACGCAAAAACTGCGACTAGAGTTTCTTTCCCTCTTTTCGTCCTGATATATCTAATGATAGGTGATAAAGTGAATTAGATTTGGGAGAGACAGTCAGCAATAATTCAGGTTGTCTCTGATAAATTAATGATAAGCTAAGACAAATAAATACTCTGGTTTTACTTATTATTAGATTTCCTATTAAACACAAATAACGTATTGCCTTTCTTTTGGTGACGTTTAGCCACAAGGCTAATTTTTGTAATGGGAAAGATGCAGGTTTGGGGAAGAATTTTAGACAGATAGCACAGTGGTTCAAGAGAATAAGGAAAAACTCAACGTATGAGCAAAGGCTGGGAAGAGCAGAAGTGAAGAGTACTCTAGCTCTGTGTGACCAGGGCACTTGTTTGTCTTGTCCATTGTGTGTTCACGGTGATTAGCCTTTAGTTAACCAGCTTATTTAAGTGGAACTTGCTCTGAATCCCTAAAGGTCCTTGTAACCAATTTTTGTTCAGGACCCATGTGTTAAAATAGTTAAAGGGTATTTGGTTTTCCTTTGGCCTCCTTCCAGTGCTGCAACAAGCAGCTTCAGAGTGGAGAAAGGGTCAGATGGCCAGAGGCATCCCATTTCTTCTTTTTCCCCTCAAACCTGGGGATCAGTAATTTTTCCTGTAACATTTAATTTGTTTTTGCTTATTCCATTCCACTATAGGAAATTTAGACTGTGGAGATATTGCTGATATTAGTTTCAGGAGGTTGTGGCCTCACTGCTAAGAAGATTTTACAGTCACTTAAATAACTTGCCACAAGTTAGGAAGGGAACCCTCCGGGATTTCTGACCTAACACCCTGCCAGCCAGCCCATAGGTCTTCCTGCAGGCTTCTCTCTGCCTTTTCTCACCTTGTTCTCATCACATCAACATTCTCAGTAAATGACTTTCAAGAGGATAAGCCATGAGGGAATATGAGGACATAGGAGAAGTTACAAGTACGTGGTCCTAACAAGTTTGCCCAACTTTTGCAAAGATCTGGCCTTTGCTAGTGTTACTAGTCCCACCTCTTAGCTCAACTTAGGCTATTTTTTTTTTAAATAGTTCTTCCAGCTGCTTGAGAACAAAATAGTTTATTATTATCATTTTCTAATTAATGTTAAAAATTATCTGACTATGCATTTCTTAGCCCTTAGACATAGTATGTGCTTTCACATATAGTATTTTATTTGATTATAACAATAACCCCCAAATTATGCAGAAATTATTAGCCCTGTTACACAAATGAGGGAATTGAGATTCTAAGAAGTTGAACAGTTGGCTTAAGGCCAGTTCAACAAAGGAGGTAGAGGCTTCCAAACCCACAGTTTTTATAATAGCTCTAGGTTTCCTTATTACCTTCTCTCTCCCGCCTTCATTTACACCAGACCAGCTGGGTGACGTGTAGTGTCACTCTTCCAGGGCTCCTCGACTGCATGTATTTTTAATGCAGATATTAACACACTGTAGAATTAAGGCTCAGGCAGGGGTCTGAGCAATCATTTTGTTCAACTCCCCTATGTTATATAAAAGGGAATTGGGGTGCGGTGGTATTATGACTTGTTTAAGGGCACCCAGCTGAATTCTAGAAATTTTCTATGAGTAAAATTTCCTTCTCTCTCAGTGTGTTTGCGCATAGCATGATTCTTCTCTTACTCTGAACCCATCTTATTCAGGAGTTCACTTTTCTCTTGTTTGGTTTTTGTTTTGCCAGAATACATGGTTTTACTGGATTAAACCAGTATTTTTTAAAGCCCCACCTGTGTGTCCTAGTTTCTGGGAGTATGATCGTGAGCAGGACATCATGGCTCCTGCAGCTATGGAGCTTATTTCAAGGTGGGGGAGGCAAGCAAATAAATAAACAGTTCAAGGTAGGAATACATTCAATCAATTCATTAAAACAGGGTAATAGGATAGAGAGAGACAGACTGGACAGGGTGGCCAGGGAAGAATTCTCTGAAGAGATGACTTTTGGGCTGACTTAGATGATGAGAGCCATGTGAAGACCTAGGGGAGAAGCCTTCCAGGCAAAAGGAACTACAATTGCAAAGATCCTAAAGCTAAAACGAGTTTGGCTTTGCCAGGTGTGGGAGGAACTTGTAGGTGAAGTATGAGTGGGCCTTGAGCACAGGGAGGTAAAGCAGGAGCCAGAGGGTTTAGGGCCTAATATTAAAAACCATATTAAGGAGTTAGGGTTTTGCGTTTTTTTCCCCCAAGTACAGTTGAAAGTTATGGAGAGCTTTTAAGTAGAGGAGTGGCATGGTTGATAGACCCTTAGGAAATAAATCTGGGTTATCTGAAGACTAGATTGTAGGGAACAAGAATGGAATTCTGGAGACCAGTTAGGAAACTTTTACCATGGGCAAGAGATAATGATGATTTAGATCTGGCTGATAATAATCATTGTGGAAAACAGATTAGATTCGTTGTAGCCTGTATTTTGGAAGAAAAATAAAAAATACTCGTCAATAGATTGGAGATAAAAAGTGGAGAAAGAGAATTAAGATTTTTAGCACAATTAACTAAATGGATGCTATAACCATATACTGAGATGGAGATAGCAGGAAGAGGAATGGTTTTGGAAATCAAAAGTTTTGGCCATGTTTGAGGGGCCTAACAGATTTCTAAGTTGAGGTGACTGGGATGACTACTGACCTGGAACTCAGAGGAGGGATTAGTAAACTCTAGGAGCTTTTGAATATGGATAGCGTGAAAGCCCCAGGAGTGGTTAAGATATCTTAGGGAGAAAGTTTAGCTAGGAAAGAGCAGATGATGTAGAGCTAAGCCTTGGTGTGATGTGACATTTCTTAAAGATCCGATAAAAAGGAAGAAGCTAGAAACTGAGACTGACAAGAATGAAGTAGGAGAATGTTGGTGTTCTAGTAGCCAAGAAAAAGTGTTTCAAGAAGGAAGGAATGCTCCATTGTTTGTTTCTGAGAGATTGAGTTAGAATAGCACAGAAAAGTGGTGTTGGAATTTGTGAGTGACCTTGACAAGGTGTTTCAGTGGAGCAGTAGGGACAAAAACCTAATTGGAGGCTTGGAAGAGGAGAGAGTTTAACTGTAAAGAGAAACAGCTGAAGGAGCATATCAGCCGAAGTGCTCCCACGTTCTTACAGAGTCGAGAGGGATAAACTCAGTGATTCAGAAGAGATGGTAGAATTTCAAGAATTAAGACTTAGCACAGTAAGAGGTGATGGCATTCAGAATATAGCTTCTGGTAGATGTATTTAGGAAATCATTTGTTCAGAAAAGGTATTCAGCTGATAAAAGGATGATAGTCTTTGCAGTGGCTATTTAAAAGCTGCATGGATCACTTAAAATGGAACAATTATGATGTAAGAGAAGATTTTAACAAATTTGGGAGATTAAAAGATCCTTTACCAGTCTAATTAAACAATATTGTTTAAATTGTTCATTGGTTTTGCTAGTCTTTTTGATGCCAATTAATTTGATGTATTTTAAAGTCTTCTTTTTCAGTGTCTTTTTGAGGTAAGTCTCCTTTAAGATTTAGGGGCTATTACCTAGTAAGACCTAGGTTAGAGTTTTTTTCTTCTCCTTGGATTTTTAGCATCTGTAAACATTGTTATTGTTCTTCAAAATAAATAATCTGTGTTTCCCATTGTATAAACAGTAGATGCCAATTGTAAATCAACAATGCAAAAAGACTTGGAAAAAAGGTGAAAATTACTTTTAATTCTATTACCCTGGGACAAGCGTTGTGCTCAACAACATTCTTTTTAAAATTTTATTAAAGTAGTACATGCTCTTAGTAAAAAGAAATACAGAAGTGTGTAAATCTGTAATAATGCTTATTGTAATAAGCAATAGATGCCAATTGTAGATCAACAGTGCAAAAAGACTTGAAAAAAAATGAAAATTATTTTTAATTCTATTACTCAGGGACAGCTATTGTGCTCAATGTTCTTTTTACAATTTTATTGAAGTAATACATGCTCTTAGTAAAAAGAAACACAAAGAGAAGTGTGTAAATCTGTAATAGTACAGGAGGAAGAGGGAAGAAATAAGGTATCCAGGACACTTGAGAACAGGAGAATCCCCAAATAGCTGACAGGTACTCGCAAGAAAGTTCAACCAATCAGACTGAAAGCAGCAACTGAAACTATCTGCAGTACTGGTTAAGGACAAAGGGCCTAGGATAAGAAGACCTGAGAGATCTGGAACAGTCTGTCTCCTATGAATCCTGGGGACAACACGGCTTCCTTTGGGGACCGGGCCCCATATTGAGGAGAAGTGACTGGGTGTAGAATCAAAACTGAGCAGTACAGGAACATGGAGACAAAGGAAAGAGAAGGTCCAGACAAAAGTGGTGAAGGAGGACAGAGACCAGAAATCTCAGGCAACAGCAGGGCTAACCTCAAAATAGGCAACAGAAAGTTTCAAGCAAGGGCAAATCCACAGCAGAAGTTATCAAACAAGGTCAAGTAACACAATGTTACTTTTAGAAAAAGCGAATAAAGAGCCAAATAACACCCATAGACAATGGAAGTACACCAGCAACCCACGAGTTCAAAACAAGCTAAAACCTACTATGGAAATGATAGAAGACTTGAAAGACCAATATAAATAAGAATTTTAAAAATCTAAGAAATAAAGTGACAGAACTGAGGAAAAAAATGAGAAATACAAGAAAAAATTCATTTCAGAAATGAAGACTAAACTGGAAGCACCACAAGAGGTACTGTCTGAAGTGAAATAGATGATAGAAAGAGGAAAGTGTTTAAAAGTAAAAGGAAATGAAAACGGAGAAATAAAAAAGGATTTGAGAAACAGTAACAAATTTTTAAGGCAGAGTCTATTGACTCTATGGTCAGTAGGAGTTCCTAAAGAAGAAAACCAAAGCAAGAAGATAGAACAGATGCTAAATATGAATTTAAGACAATTTTTTTGAAATAAAGATTTAAAACTATGTTTAAAAGAGAGTATCATATGGCTGAGAATATAGATCTAGAAAGACCAACACTAAGATATATTCTACTTAAAAAAAATTATTTGGGCACGTAGAAAAAGAAAGCACATGGCTTACAAGGGGGAAAAATTAGATTATCTTCAGACTTTTCGACAGCAGTGCTTTATGCCAGAAGAAAGTGGAGTAACATATTTAGAATTCTCAGAGAAAGAATGAGCCAAGGATTTTGTGTCCAGAAAAACTGACTTTCAAGTAGAAAGAACATAGACAGACTGTTATCATTTTGGAAGGACCCAGGAAATATTAACATTACCCCTCTTGAGGAATCTGTTAGAGAATGAGTTTCAGACAACCAAAAATAGCTAGAGATGCATCAGTATTAGAACTAGTGGTAAGTGTTAAATATATAGTTACCTGTAGAACTAAGACCTAAATGAAGGCAAGAAGGAGAGAGTGTAAGACGTAATTCCACGTGCTCTGACAATGTAGATACAATAAAACTATGTAATATAAGAGGGGCAAGAATGTTTGAAAAAATGATTTAATGCTTTCAGAAATTATATTAGTGATAGTATTGTTATTCTGAAACTGTTGTATCTGTAATATGTGATAAAAAAATGAGTAATTATGGAATAGTCTAATTCTCTCATTCCCTTCTATCATATACATTGAAAATCTGTATTCTAAGTGTGGAAATTCTCAACACAGTATTCCTGGAAGCTACAAAAAGATAAAAAGAAAAAAAAGTGTGGAAGAAGGAGATACCAATGTAGTAGAGAGTATCAAATGTTAAACAAAAGCTCTATAGGCTTGGATTTGAATTATCAAATTGGAAGTACCAATATGAACTCATAAGGCTTCTCTCCTCTCCCCCATCTTCCTGTTCATCTATCCATCCCTTTCTCTCCTAGCTCTGTCCACTGAAAAGGCTAGAAACAATGATCTACCACAGCAAAGCAGTGAGCATTCCTAATGCCCAGATTATCAACTTGAAATACCATTTCTCACTAAGAGAAACCAGAGTTTTTTTTGAGAAATGGCTGAATCTTGGTCTACGGTATGAAATGTACATAATGAGTTTGGAAGGACTCATCTTGTAATACTGGTCAGCAAGGAAGCCATCAAAGAATAGTAGAGTGATATCAGAAGTTCTCAGAAGCTAACGTGAAGAGGCTTGCATTGGCCAAAGATAGGACGATTTGAACCTCAAAAGTGATAATAAGTATCATGGATTAAAACTCAAATATTTTTAAATGTATGACTCAACAATGATATTTATTTTAAAAATTCACCCTAGGAGGATCATAGAGAACCAGTTCATTATCTTGAAAATAGGTAAAGGGAAAGAACCAAGCATTCATCATACTTTTCCTGCATGAGCTATACGACCGAATAGCCAACTAACATATCCTCATTAGAAGCACCTCTTCATAAAAGTATTCTAGCTAATAAATGCCAAAGAGATGGGAAGATTAGAGCATCACTGTTTTGCAACTCTCCATAAATGAATAAATATAGGCATTAAGCATCAATGACTGCCAAGATCACAAAAAGACAACTATATTTTATGTGCTTCCTATAATGTTGCCAAAGAGACCAACCTAAGTCTGATACTGTCTTCAGATCTATCTGCCTATTTGCAGGAAATACAGATAGAGGAAAATGTTGAAATGTATCCTGAGGGTGCAATCAGGAAAATCCAGAGTGGTAAACTCTACAGGTCATGTGACCCAGATCTTTCAACAGATAAATTGTAAGGAAAAGAAAGGAATGGAAAAGGGCCTATAGGTTAAAAGAAACCTGAAAGACATTTCAGTGATGGGATTTCCGACCATGTCTTAGTCAGATCTGCAAAATCTTCCCCCAAGGGCAGCTACGAGACTGGACAAAATTGACAAAATAACCATTTCAGTGCTCTGGACATCAAACGAAGATACATAACTATCTGAGAATCATTTGTGCTTGAAAAGCTGCTGAGCTTTAGGTGTGAATAGTGGGAAAAGTAGAAGTCCGTGGCATTCTTTCCTCGGCATGTTCCTACCCCAAACTCTTCAAATTGGTTGATGTGGAGGGGCAAGTTGTAAAACTGGCAGCCTTGCTACTGTTAATGAAGGGGACTTACTTGGTTTGGAGCTGGAAATAGTACCTGTGCTCAGCAGGTTTGGCAGTGGAAGTGATGATCTTGGCAGCAGATGAGCAGGTAGGGCCAATAGCTCTATTAGCCTAAAGTTGTGGTCATGGCTAGGGCAAGTGTATTCTTGGTTGAGGCAGTGCACATGTGAGGCTAAAACCAGGATGGGCCCAAGCCAGCAAAAACTCCTTTTTTTTGAGACAGAGTCTCACTCTGTTGCCTTGGCTAGAGTGCCCTGGCATCAGCCTCGCTTACAGCAAACTCAAACTCCTGGGTTGAAGCGATCCTTCTGCCTCAGCCTCCCAGGTAGCTGGGACTGCAGGCACGCATGCACCACTGTGCCTGGCTATTTTTTTTTCCTATTTTTTTAGTTGTTTGGCTAATTTCTTTCTATTTATAGTAGAGATGGGTCTTGCTCTTGCATACGGTAACATTCACCCTTCCTAGAGTACAGTTTTGCAAGTTTTGAGAAACACATTCCACTGCGTAACCATTACAACAATATATAGGACAGTGCCAGGACCACCAAAATTTCCCACGTGTCATAGTCAACTCCTTCCTTTCCCCTCTGTCCCTGGCAGCCGCCGATCTCTTTTCTGTCCCTCTAGTTTTGCCTTTCGCAAATGCTAGACACCCATTTTTATACAGAACAGAAATGCAAACGAAATGAAAACCCCCTGCCTGCTCTTCCTTATTCTCTTTTCCTTTTCATGGCTCATCATTACCAACTCCTAGGTAAATCAGATTAGAAGGCAGTCGGA
>CAUYRT010062051.1:0-21356 GCA_963574885.1 Lepilemur ruficaudatus | reverse complement strand
TTTTTGGGGGGGGGGGGGTGTGGGTACCCCCCCGCCCCCCCCCCCGGGGCACAAAATGGAGCCCAGGGACAAAAAAAAAAAAAAAAAAAAAAAAAAAAAGAACTAACATTTGTTGAGGGCCTACGAAATGCCACATGTGGTAGGTAATTATTTTCAGACTTTTACTCTTCAAATACTCAAAGCGATGCTCTGAGGTCAGCATCATTACTTCCTTTCTACAGATGGGGAGACAGGCTCAGAGAGCAAAATACATGCTCAAGCAATTCTAGGGAGGCATCAAATGGATACTAAGGTCAACTTGAGGGGCTTCCACTGGCCAATTCTGGGACAATTTGAGCATCAAAATAAATAATTATAATAACAAATGGTAATTCTTTGAGCAAAATAGGAATTTATGGATCATACTAATATAAATAAATATAGCTCTAACAGTCAAATGTCAACTAATAAATCTAGAAGGAATGACAGAATTATAAAAGCAACCCTTGACAACTACCAAGTAATAAGTGATTCAAACAAGAATCACAAGTGGATTTTCAGTCTGCACCAAATCCCACAGCTCTCACTGTGTCACCATGGTAACCATTCTGGCCAAGGAAAGCTGAGAAAAACACACACGCGTGTGCGTGCACCCACACACACAGCCACCTCCCCAATCTTGCTCCTAAAATGTGCAAAGAACTGAATAGACTGACATGATGCACAGTAATTAATCTCAAGTATTCCCCACAATAAATATCCCTAGCAGCTTCAGCAATATAAACCTTCCTACATAACTACATATCCACACACATACATGCTTCTCCCTCCTCTTCTCACCCAAGAATACAGGAATTCATCAAGGTACATTTGTTTGAGGATAAAAAGGGAAAACTCCATAATTCAAATATAACCAAACACATAAAGCCAAGAGCTACTAAACTATTTTATTTAAATAATTTTCTGGCCGGGTACGGTGGCTCACGCCTGTAATCCTAGCACTCTGGGAGGCCGAGGCAGGAGGATCGTTTGAGCTCAGGAGTTTGAGACCAGCCTGGGCAAGAGCGAGACTCCGTCTCTACCAAAAATAGAAAAAATTAGCCGGGCATGGTGGTGCATGCCTGTAGTCCCAGCTACTCGGGAGGCTGAGGCAGAAGGATCGCTTGAGCCCAGGAGTTTGAGGTTGCTGTGAGCTAAGCTGACGCCATGGCACTGTAGCTGGGGGCAACAGAGTGAGACTGTCTCAACAACAACAAAAAAATCATAATAATTAATTTTTCTAGAGTTGACTAATAGAATTATCTTGGTGACATTTTTCTCCCTAGTTTCAGTATATTGTCAATGACTTCTAAAAGCTAATGGAAATATAGGCAAATGGATATTGTAATGATTAATTTTATGTGTCAACATGGCTGGACCACAGTACCTAGATATTTCATCAAAGATAATTCTGGATGTTTCTGTAAGGGTGTTTTTAGATGAGATTTACATTTAAATTAGCAGACTAAGTAAAGCAGATTGCCCTCCCCATTGGTGAGTGGGCCTCATCCAATCAGTTGGAGGTCTGACGAGAATAAAAAGCTGATATCTCCCAATGAAGAAGAAATTCTGCCAGCTCACTCTTCAGCTTTCATTTGCAATATTGGCTCTTCCTGGTTCACCAGTAGACTGCCTTTGGACTTGAACTTGAACTCTTTACTAAGGCTTTAACCTGCTGGCCTCCCCCATCAAATTTTGGGCTCATCAAGCCTCCGCAATCACATGGGCCAAGGCCTTAAAATAAACATCTTTATATATTTATGTGTCTGTGTGTGTGTATATACATATACATATACATATACATATACATATATATATATATATATCCATCCTATTGGTTTTGTTTCTCTGGAGAATCTTGACTAATACAGATGTTAAGTATTAAATATCTTTTCTATCCTAAAGTAGGTGTGCTTTTCAAACAAAAAGGTTCCCCAGCAGATATTGCTAAACATTTGGCTTCTGACAATTCAGTGAAAATATAATACATGGCAATTGCAATTAAAAATACTGCCATTTATAATAGCATGAAAAAGCATGAAATACGTGGGGATAATCTGTCCACATATGTGCAAGATCTATACATCGAACACTACAAAACATCACAGAGAGAAGTTAAAGAAGACCTAAATAAATGGAGAGAAATACCATCAAGGAAGGAAATAGCAGAGGACGTAAACAGGTGGAAAACCATACCATGCTTGTGGGTCGGCAGAATCAACATTATTAAAATGTCTATACTACCCAAAGTGATCTACAGAGTCAATGCAATCCCTATTAAAATACCACCATCATTTTTCACAGATATAGAAAAAATAATTTTACGCTTTGTATGGAACCAGAGAAGACCCCGTATAGCAAAAGCACTCCTAGGCAATAAAAACAAAATGGGAGGTATCAATTTACCAGACTTCAAACTATACAACAAGGCTATAGTAATTTAAATACCTTGGTACTGGCATAATAACAGGGACATTGACCAGTGGAACAGAACAGAGAACCCAGATATAAAACCATCCTTATATAGCCATCTAATCTTTGACAAAGAAGACAAAAACATACACTGGGGGCCAGGCACAGTGGCTCACGCCTGTAATCCTAGCACTCTGGGAGGCCGAGGCGGGTGGATTGCTCAAGGTCAGGAGTTCGAAACCAGCCTGAGCAAGAGCAAGACCCCCGTCTCTACTAAAAATAGAAAGAAATTAATTGGCCAACTAAAAAATATATATAGAGAAAAAAATTAGCCGGGCATGGTGGTGCATGCCTGTAGTCCCAGCTACTCGGGAGGCTGAGGCAGCAGGATCGCTTGAGCCCAGGAGTTGGAGGTTGCTGTGAGCTAGGCTGACACCACGGCACTCTAGCCGGGGCAACAGAGTGAGACTCTGTCTCAAAAAAACAAAACAAAACAATATACACTGGGTAAAAGAATCCTTATTCAATAAATGGTGCTGGGAAAACTGGACAGCCACATGTATTAGACTGAAACAGGATCCACATCTTTTACCTTTCACAAAAATCAACTCACGCTGGGTAACAGACTTAAACCTAAGGCATGAAACTATTAGAATTCTAGAGGAAAATGTTGGAAATACTCTTCTAGACATTGGCCTAGGCAAAGAAATTATGAAAAAGACCCCAAAGACAATCACAGCAACAACAAAAATAAATAAATGGGACCTGATCAAATTAAAAATGCACAACGAAAGAAACCGTTACAAGAGCAAACAGACAACCTACAGAACAGGAGAAAATTTTCACAAGCTACACATCTGATAAAGGGCTGATAACTAGAATCTATTTAGAACTCAGGAAAGTCAGCAAGAAAAAACCAAACAACCCTATCAAAAAATGGGCAAAGGACATGAACAGAAACTTTTCAAAAGAAGACAGAATAATGGCCAACAAACATATGAAAAATGCTCAACATCTCTAATCATCAGGGAAATGCAAATGAAAACCGCAATGAGATATCACTTATCTCCAGTGAGAATGGCCTTTATCAAAAAGTCCCAAAACAGTAAATGTTGGCATGGATGCGGAGAGATGGGAACACTCCTACACAGCTGGTGGGACTTCAAACTAGTGCAACCTCTGTGTAAAGCAATGTGGAGATACCTTAAAGCGATACAAGTAGATTTACCATTTGATCCAGCAATCCCATTACTGGGCATCTACCCAAAAGAACAAAAGACACTCTGTATACCATGGAGTACTATTCAGCTATAAGAAACAATGGTGATATAGCACCTCTTGTACTTTCCTGGATAGAGCTGGAACCCATTCTACTAAGTAAAGTATCCCAAGAATGGAAAAATAAGTACCACATGTACTCACCAGCAAATTGGTATTAACTGATCAACACCTAAATGGACATATAGGAATAACATTTATCGGGCATCAGGCAGATGGGAGGGGAGAGGAGGAGATGGGTATATATATACATAATGAGTGCGATGCGCACCATCTGGGGGATGGACACGCTTGAAGCTCTGACTCCGGCGGGGAAGAGGGAAGAAAGGCAACACGTGTAACCTAAACGTTTGTACCCCCATAATACGCTGAAATAAAAAAAAAAAGAAATACCATCATCATGAGTCAGAACACTTAGTATTGTTGTCATTCTCCTCAAACTGATCTATAGATTCAATGTAACCGCAATAAAAATCCAGAATATATTTTTAAGAAGAAATCAACAGACTTATTCTAAAAATAATGTGGAAATGCAAAGGACCTAAACTATGAAAAACAGCTTTGAAAAAGAACAAAGTTGGAGCACAAACACTTCCTGATTTCAAGATTCATTATAAACCTATAGTAACCAAGACAATGTGGTATTGCCATCAAGGTAAAAATATATATCAAAGGAACAAAGTAAAGAGTTCAGAAAGAGACCCACACATATATAGGCAAATGATTTTTGACAAAGGTACAAAGGCAATTCAGTGGAGAAAGATCATCTTTTCAACAAATTGTGCTGGACAAATGGATATTCATATGCATAAAACAAACTTTTATCTATATATCACACCATATATAAAAGTAAACTCAAAATAGATCATAGACTTAAATATAAAAGCTAGAACTATGAAATTTTTAGAAAAAAACACAGGAAAAAAATTCTTGCAGTTTAGGGTTAGGTAAAGATTTCTTAAATATGACACCAGTAGCAACATCCAAAGCATAAATGAACAAACTGATAAATTAGACTTCCTCAAAATTAAAAACTCCTGTTCTTGTCAGGGAGTGGTGGCTCATGCCTGTAATCCTAGCACTCTGGGAGGCCGAGGCAGGAGGATCGCTCAAGGTCAGGAGTTCGAAACCAGCCTGAGCAAGAGCGAGACCCCGTCTCTAATAAAAATAGAAAGAAATTAACTGGCCAACTAAAAATATATAGAAAAAATTAGCCAGGCATGGTGGCACTTGCCTGTAGTCCCATCTACTCAGGAGGCTGAGGCAGGAGGATCACTTGAGCCCAGGAGTTGGAGGTTGCTGTGAGCTAGGCTGATGCCCTATCACTCTAGCCGGGGCAACAGAGTGAGACTCTGTCTCAAAAACAAAACAAAATAAAACTCCTGTTCTTTCAAAAATACTGTTAAGAGAATGCTATGGTTTGTTTGTCCCCACCAAGACTCATGTTGAAATTTGATCCCCCATGTGGCAGTGTTGGGAGCTAGAGTCTAGTGGGAGGTGTTTGGGACATAGGGGCTGATCCCTCATGAACCGCTTGATGCCACTCTTTCAGTTAGTTCTTGCTCTAATGGTCAGACTAGATCAGTTCTCATGAGAATGGATTAGTTCCCCGGAGAATGGGCTGTTAGAAAGCCAGGATGCCCCTGGGTTTTTTTGTCTCTTCACACTTCACCTTCCCTTTGACTTCAGGCTTTGACCTAGCATGTGGACCTGACCAGAAGCCAAGCAGATGCAGGTGCCATGCTTCTCGTACTTCTCAGCTAAATAAACCTCTTTTCTTTATAAATTATCCAGCCTCAGGTATTCTGTTATAGCAACACAAAATGGACTAAGAGGCGGGCGTGGTGGCTCATGCCTGTAATCCTAGCACTCTGGGAGGCTGAGGCCGGAGGACTGCTTGAGCTCAGGAGTTCGAGACCAGCCTGAGCAAGAGTCAGACCCCGTCTCTACTATAAATAGAAAGAAATTAGCCATACAACTAAAAATAGAAAAAATTAGCCGGGCATCGTGGTGCATGCCTGTAGTACCAGCTACCTGGGAGGCTGAGGCAGGAGGATCGCTTGAGCCCAGGAGTTTGATGTTGCTGTCAGCTAGGCTGACGCCAGGGCACTCTAGCCCAGGCAACAAAGTGAGACTCTGTCTCAAAATTAAAATAAAATAAAATAAAATAACAAAGCAATACATCTCTAAGATGGACCTCAAAGGCTCCTACAAAGCATGTAGCTGCTGAAAAGGGATGAAATTCCATCTGCTAAACCTATTCTCAAATGATGAGATCTAAGTAGCTTCTCTACTTTTAGGTTATGTTATAAACATAGAAACTATTCCACAACATACTTCTGTTCAGATCTATGAACTCACTTGAGCCAGGTGTCATATCCCACCAGGGATAGTAGTATTGGGGGTCTCCTGAGGACTGACTGCCCTTCAAATCTGGAGTAGAAGCTTCAGCAGCCACCACGACCCAGATCCTCAGAACCGCCTCCTTCTGTCATGGATGATATGAGCTCAGTCACCTGTATGAAAAGCTACACAGGGAGATAGAATCCAGCAATCACCATGCTTTGTTGGAATAACTATGTGCCCAGCACCATGCTAGCTAAAAACACTGGGTTAGTGACCAAAGACACTGATATAACTGCGTAGTGATTGTAACAACCAGAAAGTACAAAGGGTTTCTCAGCAGGGCCTTTTTCTTCTCCTTTCCTCGTCTATCTCCTAACAACAAATTTGAAAGGGAGTAAGAAGTGGCCCAAATTCATACAGATATTCATGATCCCACAATAACCACAGGGCTATGGGCTTACACAGGCGTTGTCACTGAAGGCACCAGCAATCCTGTGGTGAGCATTCTCATCCCCATTTTACAGAGGGGAAAGCTGGGCTCAGAGAGAGTCGTTACCTCATTCTCCTGCGCCAGGCCTCTGCATGGAACTCTCTGGACACTCTGGGGCAGGACACCACCCTCTCATCTCTTTGCCTCAGGAAACGGCGGAGCACCGAATCCCAAAGTGGGAACGAGAAGACTTGGATCTGGAATCCCTTTGTCTCCCCACACCCCAGGGCAGTTCAGCTCCCACTGCGGGCACCCGCACCCTCAGCTGAGTCCCAAATACCTGAAAGCGAGACCCTGCTCTTCTTACCCGGCCATGCGGGTCTCCATTAAAAAGTCGTATTCGTAGCCACGGTCGCTGTAATGACGTCAGGTTACTATGGTAACTGCAATGCGCAGGCTTGTTCTCCGGAAATGCCTCCAAACAGCCCTCTGTCCCGCTGCCTTTCCCTGAAAGAAAAACACGTTGACTCCGTAGGCTACCAATGCTACCACCTGATAAAATACACCTATTAGAGGAACTAGGCTGGGAAGCAAGTGGCATTTTGCCCAGGTTGTGGGGGCAAAGCGTGTCTCTGTGGTCAGGAATTGTGTTTGCTTTAAAAGTGACAGCAGAGGAGTATCATCAGTACAGAGACCGAGGGAGGTGCCCTGGGGCTCCTGGAGATGAGCTAGCCCTCTGACGGTGAACGAGTAAAACTCACACACCATGATAAATGGTTAGCCACTTTAGCAGAAAACTAAGAGAAGACCCATAATCATGGGAGTGCATGATCTAGAAATATAAAAAAAATGTCGTTTAAGGAATCTCAGTGTTATTTCAAGTAATCAGGGCTAGAATACTATACTTATTTATTCGGCAGAAACTTATTCAATTAAATGATATTCAACTGATATGATGATTTAATGATGATTTAAATAGACAGGATAAATATTTAATTTAAATAAATTAAATATTTAAATAGATTTAAAATCTATTTAAAGATAGATTTAGAAGAATGCTTAGCCATGATGGACATAGTTTTCTAGTACCTTGGAATGAAAGAGAACAGTGGTTGGTGACAGGGTGATGCCCATTTATAGGCCCTGTATTCAAATGAAGTCTTGGGTGCACAAATTATTTAATTGGATGAAATGTGATCCAGGGAAACCCTGCCAATAGCCCACACAATATTAAATGAAATTAGATAGTTCTCCCACCTGGCATGATCCAATTAGTGGGCATGAAATATTCAGGTTGCCTGAGAGCTTCTGGTAGGTTCCACTGAGAGCACTTTGAAGATTCCATCTATAGCAGCTGAACTGTGTTAATTTCAGCTTCAGCTCCTTGAGAGAATCTGACTTCTGTAACCCAGGTCCATAATACCAGAGGAATGATGCTGGCCACATTTGGGCCATTTGTCTACCAGTTCAGAAACTAATATTGACCTAGGCTAAGCCACTCTGGCTTAAGCAGAAACTCTCTGATGTGAGGGAGGAGTTGCTGAAAGAGACCTGGCTGATAAGCCACTGCCTCTCATTCTGATCAAAGTCCTCAATGACTGTGGAAAGAGGACAAAACCAGTCTCTAAACACAGAGCACAAACAAAAGTAGGAGTATTTATTAAAATGTAAAATATTCTTAAACATTAAACAAACTTAAAATTGTTTTCCTGACAATACTTAGGTCCGAGAAAAATACTGTAACCTGTATAATTTGTAAATAAATGAAAGCTTTTGGCTGAAAAAAATTACTAAGCTACACATCTAAGTAACCTCCTTATGGAGAAAAAGGAACTAATATAGGAAATACTATTCAATATATAGGATATCTCTTTCAAATATGTATGATAATACAACTGAAAATATTGATAAGATGTATGAATTTATAGAAAATATAAATTATAGAAATTAAACCCACCACTCTCCCAATAAGGGATTTAAGGACTAAGAAGAATAGAGGAAATTGGGGTCATTAGTGAGCTACCATCCCAAATGGCCAGGCTTCCAAAAGTATTTTATGTCAGGCGATTAAGGAACAGGTATTTTTTTTCTATTAATGAAATGGTGTCAGATTATGAAAAGAAAAAAATCTCATTTTTATGTAAAGAAAATATAATGTGAATAAAGCATGCTAAAAAGAGTTCTGAGCAGTCACATTTATAAATGAGGATACAAAAATGTATCCTCATTATAATGAGGATACAAAAATCCTACATAAAATATTAAAAATTATATCTGGTATCACAAAAAAAGGACAAATGAACAAAAAAAGGACAAATCAGGATTCATCCAAAAATACAAAGATGTTTCCATAAAATGCAAATATGATTCACATTATGATTTTAAATGAAAAAAGATGATCTTTGGTTAATCTCAGCACATGATTTAAATTCCTTTGTTAATATGATGAGTTGGGGCCTGGTGTGGTGGCTCATGCCTATAATCCTAGCACTTTGGGAGGCCAAGGCTTGAGATCAGGAGCTGGAGACCAGCCTGAGCAAAGTGTAACCCCGTCTCTATGAAAAAAATAGAAAAAATTAGCCAAGTGTAGTGGCATGTGCCTATAGTCCCAGATACTCAGGAGGCTGAGGCAGGAGGATCACTTGAACCCAGGGAGTTTGAGGTTGCAATGAGCTATGATGATGCCACTGCACTCTAGTCTGGGTGACACAGCAAGACCCTCTCTGCAAAAAAATAAAAATTAATAATAATAATATGATGATGAGTTGGATAATGTTTGCTTCATAGTGAAATACTAGCATTATCATCATTAGAATGAAGACTCAAAAAAAGTAAGTCCTCTAATCCAGACTACTATCATTATCTGGTATATTAGAAAAATCTTATAAAAGGAATTGAAAAAAGGATTTTACTACAAAGGAGACCTAGAAAAACTACCACAAAATCATCTGCAAGGATATTGCCCAAAGAGGTACCACATGATTGACTCACACATTAGGAATAACATTTGGGAAACCAAGGCTCTTTTCAGAGCCATGTGTGTGAATTAAAGAAAGAGCTGTGGACACGTTTGGAAAAAAGATATTTCATTAAGTCACTTCATTTATACCACGCTGCTTCAAAATGCCAATGCCTGTCAATATGCACCCAAATGTTTTACCAAAGTTATCCTAGTATACTGGTCTCATACGTGTTGTATTATATGAGAAGGTATTTTAACATATCAACTCCATGAGGATGGTCACAGTGTCTCTACCATTTTGCTCTTGTAAATTCAGAAAGTAAATAGAAGCATTAGTAAAAAAAAAAAATTACAAATTCTATACTTTGGCTGAGAGTGCAGGGGTGATTGAGACAGATGAATCTGGTAGGTAGAGAGAAAAACAGGGTCTGATGTTGAAAGACTGGTGAAATGAGTACATTTGATTATTAATCTGGTGAGCAAATGAGGAACAAAGAGACTAAGTGAGCAATCATGCTCTAATTCTGTGTTTTATGAAAAAGACTAAGGGAAATGGCTTTAATTGCTGTAAATAACATATTATAAGCAGGAATCCAGGGAAAACAGTATTAATATAATAAAAATACCACAGCATTTTTTGAAATTCATTTTAATACATAACAAAAACAAAAAGCACATAAATACATAAATCAAAAATTTCAAGAAGCAATACCCTTAACCAAACTCTCTGGACTCTGAAATTTCTATTTTATTTCATTCAGATTTATTCAATTCTATTCTTTTCCAGTCTATAATCTTTCATTTTGAAAAACACAAGCCTTAATGATCTGCATGACTTGGATGATTGGAGTATCCAAGGAGAGCAGTGCATGCCCTTGTCTCTACTGGCTCAGCCAATGAAGAACCTCCTGCCATAACTGAGCCACAGCTATTGGCCCTAAGTGTGGGGAGGTAACCCCGCTGAAAAAATAAGAGTTTATGGGATGTTTTGCCTTGCAAATGGAGAAAGAAATCGATGTGCTTCTTTGCTTGTCAGTTGTTCGCTCAATTGTCTAATCTTCTGCTTCCAATTGTGGTGATTTAAGGACATGAATCCAGGGCTAGCAGTGGACATATCACCTGCCTCATACATCATATTAAAAGAACCATGGTGTCTTAGTCTGTTTGTGCTGCTATAACAAAATACCTGAGACTGGGTAATTTATAAAGAAGAGAAATTTATTTCTCACAGTTCTGGAGGCACCAGCAGTTTTAATGTCTAGTGAGGACTCACTCTCTGCTTTCAAGATGACACCTCATTGTTGCTTCTGCATTTGGTGGAAAGTGGAAGAAGAAAAGGAGCCTAGCTAGTTCTTCCGAGCCCTTTTATAAGGTCTCTAATCCTATTTATGAGGGCAGAGCCCTTGTGGCCTAATCACCTTCTAGGGCCCCATCTCTTAATACTGTTGCATTGGGGATTAAGTTTCAACATGAATTTTGGAGGAGACACAAACATTCAAACCATAGCACATGGTGACCAATTAAGAAAAATAAGGTGACTCCTCCCCCACAAGCTATTTGAATATTGAGTTATTTTATTTAATTTTTTCACCTCCAAGCACATATTCCTGAAAATAAAAACCACCATGTAAACTTGGCAGGATGAAATCCCAGCTCCCAGTGCAGTGACAAATACAATGGGATTGGTCCCCATTCTTAACCCGTCACTACCCTCCTCCTTTTTGATCCTGGACCATTACTCCTGGATAAGAGGAGAATGAGAGTGGAGTGGAAAGGAGGAAGCTTGAAACAGTGGCCATTTACTCTTTCTCATTATGAAGGACTTTAAAAACAAATCTAGGGTAATAGGTGGGTTTTGGCCAGTCACTGAGGAGGACATTAGTGGAAGTGAGAGAGGACCCAGACTCCTCTTCACCAGGTCATCAATCCAGTCCTTGCATGCTGTTCTGTGTCCATCTGAGAGGTGTGACAGGCAAGTCCTGCCCCTCAGGGCTTTCTGCTGTTGTCATGAAATACTAAAGCCTGTCCATATTCTAATCACCCTTGGCTTCCAAGATTTTCCTATACAGAGGTAAGCGTGAACAACATCAGCCTGTGGGGGTTGAAATGAGGCAGGGACAATATTGCTTTGGGTAGACTTGGTGCTTGGCCAGATATTTTGTAATGCACCATCAGGAATTTTGTTTAAAGAATAGGCCGGGCGCGGTGGCTCACGCCTGTAATCTTAGCACTCTGGGAGGCCGAGGCGGGCGGATTGCTCAAGGTCAGGAGTTCGAAACCAGCCTGAGCAAGAGCAAGACCTCGTCTCTGTTATAACTAGAAAGAAATTAATTGGCCAACTGAAAAATATATAGAAAAAAAAATTAGCCGGGCATGGTGGCACATGCTTGTAGTCCCACCTACTTGGGAGGCTAAGGCAGAAGGATCGCTTGAGCCCAGGAGTTTGAGGTTGCTGTGAGCTAGGCTGACGCCACAGTACTCACTCTAGCCTGGGCAGCAGAGTGAGACACTGTCTCAAAAAAAAAAAATAGAATAAATATTATGGATAGATATTGTGCTTGTTAAAACAATTGTGAACAGTGAATTTTATTCCTTCTAGGAACTGAGAGTCCTTTCCCAGATGGGATCGTCCCAGAGAAGTGAAGGACCTTACCCATGGTCTGGTAGGTTTTGTGTCAGATTTGACACCAGGACCCAGGACAATCTCCTGAATCCCACTGCAGTGTCTGGTCCATCCAATGTGGCATTAGCCTTTGAGCATTTGAGCCTATCAGAGGCTCATAGAAACTGTGTTTCTCTGCTTTAATCTACTTCACAAGAAATATGTTACAATAAAAGCGAATGCCATGTTGATTTGCATGATGTACCTCAATATCGATCTGAGTAATTAATTCAAGTTAAAATGCATAAGCCCAAGGAGGATCGATAGATCCCAGGAGTTTGAAGTAGCAGGGAGTATGATGACACCACTGCACTGTAGCCCAGGCAACAGAGCAAGACCCTCAAAACAAACAAAAACAAAAACAAAAACAAAAACACCCAAAATGCATAAGCACATGTTCCCCTTAAACTCCAACAGCTAGGAATATCAGCCATCAGGTTGAGTTCCAGGCGCTGCTTCTCCTTTCCTCCTCTCACTAAATTTTTGCTTGTAGCCTCAAAACTTAACCTATTTTTGACTTCACTGATATGTGGTTTTGTAGGCAGGAAGGAGATAGAGGGATTACAATGGAAGCATCAGAGTTATATTTGCGTATTTTTCCCATGTTGTTGTTTGTAGCTGTAGTTTGTTCATTTTCATTTCTGTATTGTATTATAGGACTATAATACTACTCTTCTGTTGAACATTTGCATTGTTTTAAGTTTTGTGCTTGATGATCAATCTTGCTCGTGTCTTTTGGTGGCCATTACCAGGAGTGCAACTGCTGAGTCAGAATATACATGAATGTTTAGCTTTAGTAAATACTGACAGTTTTCCACAGTGGTTTTATCAATTTATACTTCCACCAGAGTATATGTGTGGGTTCCAGTTACTCTATATCCTTGCTAACTCTTGATATTGTTAGTCTTTTGACTGTTATCCATTCTCTCATTTCACAGATAGGCAAACCGCTGAGCCTAAAAGAGGTTACTTTTCTAAAGTGCTAAGTCTGCATTCTAGACATTTTTCACTACACCAGACCATCAACTTTTAGATTATGGGTTTCCAGCACTCAAGAATTGGGTGTTCCAAAATTACATGCAATAATTTTTCCATAAGTTTAAAATTATATCTATTTTGAGTTACCCCTCAAAAATGATTAGAATGATACCTGCACCCTGATAAGCATCTATATTAGGACTCACTCAACATCACATCTTAATGATGATGGTTGTGGTAGTGGTTGAGATTGTTTCCTTTGGTTTAAGACATGGATTGAAAATTTTTTCTGTAAAGGGACAGACCGTCAATATTTTAGGTTTTGTGAGCTATTTATAATTTCTTTTACTCCTGTTATTATTACATCTTTTATATAGGCTTTTCTGGTTACTATTACTGCATAACAAATTATTCCAAAATTTTGCAGCTTAAAACAACTATTTATATTCAGGAAGTGTTCAGCTGCTAGGTTCTTATTTGTGGTCTCTCCTGATGCTGAGGTCAGCTATCAGCTGGTATAGCAGCCATCTGAAAGCTGAACTGGGATGGAAATCCAAGAGGGCTCACTAACATGGCTAGCAGTTACTGCTGGTTGTTAGATTAGAACTCAGCTGAAGCTGTCAACCAAAGAGCATATATTAATACATGGCCTTTCTAGCATGGTGGTCTCCAGGTAGGCTGAATTGTTACATGGTGGCTGAGTCCCCCAGAGTGAGCATTCCAAAAGTACCAAGCACATACTTCATGGTGTTTTCTGACGTAGCCTCAGAAGTCACACAGTGATTATTTACACTGTACTATATTGATAAAAATTGTCACAGGTCCTCCCAGATTCAAGGGGAAGAGACATGGTCCACATTTGTCAATGGGAAGAGTGGAAAGGTCACATGTGCAATGGGATATATCACCTTTTGAAATTAAATATCTTTCCCAAGTGAAGAAAGAATGCAATCTGCATACAGATATTCATTGGAGCAATGTTGTTAATAGTAAAAGTATGGAACATTTCCAGTGTTAATCAATGGGGGATTGATTAAATAAATTTTGGTAACTCTAACAAATAGAATAATATGCAACCAATAAAATGTATAAAGTAGTTCCATGTATAGTGACATGTGAATTGCTGAAGATATACTATTAAGCAGTCAAGTAGTAGAACAGTATATATGGTATAATTTTATTAAATATATAAATTATGTGTACGAAATAAGCATAGAAAAATTTAATAATATAAAGCATACAACTCCACTCTCTACATTATATACACATTTGCGTTTTTCTGTAGTTTTAATAATTAACAACATAGTAAATATTTAGCTACATGTATCAAGAAATCTTAATTTTGTCATAACTTTTTTTTTTTTTTGAGACAGTCTCGCTTTGTGGCCCGGGCTAGAGTGAGTGCCCTGGCGTCAGCCTAGCTCACAGCAACCTCCAGATCCTGGGTTCAAGCGATCCTTCTGCCCCAGCCTCCCGAGTAGCTGGGACTACAGGCATGCGCCACTATGCCCAGCTAATTTTTTATATATACATTTTTAGTTGTCCAGCTAATTTCTTTACTATTTTTTTTTAGTAGAGACAGGGTCTCGATCTTGCTCAGGATGGTCTCGAACTCCTGAGCTCAAACAATCTGCCTGCCTTGGCCTCCCAGAGTGCTAGAATTACAGGCGTCAGTCACCACGCCTGGCCTATTTAAAATTTTGTAGATGGTGTGCGGCAGAGGTCCAAATTCATTTTTTTTTTTTTTGAGACAGAGTCTCACTCTGTTGCCCAGGCTAGAGTGCCGTGGCATCAGCCTAGCTCACAGCAACCTCAAATTCCTGGGCTCAAGCAATCCTTCTGCCTCAGTCTCCTGAGTAGCTGGGACTACAGGCATACGCCACCATGCCCGGATAATTTTTTCTATATATTTTTAGTTGGCCAATTAATTTCTTTGTAATTTTAGTAGAGACGGGGTCTTGCTCTTGCTCAGGCTGGTTTCAAACTCCTGACCTTGAGCGATCCTCCTGCCTCGGCCTCCCAGAGTGCTGGGATTACAGGCGTGAGCCACCGCTCCCGGCCTCTTCTATGTCTTTCAACAATATTTTGTATTAATAGTTTTTGGTGTACAAGTCTTGGACTTTTTATTAAATTTACTTCAAAGTATTTTATTCTTTCTGATGCTATTTTCAGTGGAACTCTTTCTTTCCTCTTTGTATTGTTCATTGCTAGCATATAGAAATAGAATTGATTTTTGTATATCGATCTTATATTCTGCCACATTGATAATCTTATTTATTAGTTTCATAGTTCTTTAGAGGATTCTTTGGGGTTTTCTATATACAAGATCATGTCATCTGCAAATAGAGATAGTTCTTTCAATCTGGATGTCTTTTATTTCATTTTTCTTGCCTACTCTGGAAAAATTTGTCAGAAAATAGAGCTGTTCATTTTCCCTCAAATATTTAACTTATTATACAAATATAATGTCTGTAATAATCTATTTTTTACTACTGGTCAGAAATGTTTCCTTATCACCACTAAAAACTTGTATACTTGGATGTGTAAGTGAGCTCTCTTGTTTTATTCCTCTTACTATATATATTCCAGTACTAGAGTGGGTTAAGATTATAGCTTTGTGTGATTCTGCTTCTTTGAAATGTGAGCTCCTCGTCAGGGATAAAAGAAATAGCATACCAGATAAGAGAAGGTAGCTAGCACAGTGCCTGCACATAAATGGCATTCTCTAGAAGGCAATACTACATACTTGTAGCTGTTCTTTGTGTCCCACCACACATAGTAGTGTCACCACCCATTGGGATGATGGACAGTAAATAAAGTATTGTTTTTACTGCGTCTTAAGTGCCCAATATATAAGGATTAATTATTTTTATAAACCAAACACCCAGAGATAACCAGGGTAAACAGATGTCCTAACCAGCCGGGCGTGGTGGCTCATACCTGTAATCCTAGCACTCTGGGAGGCTGAGGCGGGAGAATCACTCGAGGTCAGGAGTTCAAAACCAGCCTGAGCAAGAGGGAGACCCCATCTCTACTAAAAAATAGAAAGAAATTAATTGGCCAACTAAAAATATATAGAAAAAATTAGCCAGGCATGGTGGCGCATGTCTGTAGTCCCAGCTACTCGGGAGGCTGAGGCAGGAAGATCGCCTGAGCCCAGGAGTTTGAGGTTGCTGTGAGCTAGGCTGATGCCACGGCACTCTTGCCTGGGCAACAGAGTTAGATTGTGTCAAAAAAAAAAAAAAAAAAAAAAAAAAAAACAGATGTCCTAAGAAGATTATGTAACTGAATCTGTATTGATGGACATTAGCAATGTTCCATTTTTTTCATTACAAACTAAGTCAATGGAATCTCTACTGTAGCCCCAGTACCAGCCAAGAGTAAATAGTCAATAAATAATTGCTATGGGAATTTTTAAAACAAAATATTTTAAGCATAAAGTTATATTTTTGCACTGTATTAACTATCTCGAAGGGTAAACACTATAAGTGGAATCGCTGGGCCAAAAGATCAAATATTTTTATTTTTAAACAATTTACAAAGTTGACCTTCAGAAAATTTTTACCAACACATTCAACAAGAGCAGGGGAGAGTGCATGTGTCCCCAGTCCTTCAACAAAATCTGTTGCAAATTTTCATGTAATCCAATCTATCAACATTTTTCTTAATTGTTCTTTATTATATTCACGTCACGCACCACACAACAATGCTTTCTTTGGTCGATGGACAGCACACAATACGACCACTGGAGCAATAGGTTATACCATATATTCTAGGTACGCAGCAGGCTATATACCATCTAGATTTGTATAAGTACATGCTATGATTTTCCCACAACTACAAAATCGCCTAAGGTGGCATTTTTCAGTATCCCTATCATTTAGTGACGCATGACTGTATTTAAAGGCCTTCCATACCAATGCTCACGTGGAGATAAACAGAGACTTATCCATGTGAGAACAAACGGAGGCTACTTAATCACAGCTTGTTATGACAAGCAAGTCAGCCACCATCATTTGAGTTTGGCAGAGTCAAAGGCAGAGGGGAGTTTGAAAGCTTTATAGTGAAAAACCCCAGAAGATTTCAGGTATGCTCTGAATGGAGGTTGTTGGCATGAGGAAGCTGGAGGCAGGACTAAGAGAAGCAAGGCATCCTATGTGATTGGTTAGGGGTACATATTTGGCTTTTTCTTGTTGGTCTCAGGGCAAAAAATTGGGAAGGCTGGCGAGTTGATCAAGTCATGAAGATTTCTGCAGAGGCTGTGATTGGGCTTCCTGGGCCGCTTGCTGCAAAGGTTGTGGGTCACAGTTCTATTGTCATACACGGTCCGGTCACTGTCCCTGGTATATTTAGTTTCTCACTTCAGATAAATTGGTTTTCTTTATTCTTCTTCAAATATAATTTCATTTTTTTGTTCATTAGAAATTTTGTTTGTACATGTCAGGAAAAGGGGACAATTTCTTTCTTTTTCTTTTTTTGGAGACATTTTCCTAACTTTTTTCTAAAGTGCAATTTTCTCCTCTTCATACAATACTCAAGTTCACATTTATACGATTTTATTGGGTGAGTCTACATTCTTTCAATGGAATTTAAGCACAACATTATCAAGACTACTCCCCGGACCGCCCAACTCATTTTTAAAAAAAGAGTCTGTGATCTTCATTAAAAATTCTTTCTTTGACCAACTTCTCAACCCGAGGGAAAAGAACAAAAGGGCCCGGGGAGGTGAGAGGATACCTGCTAGGCCAGGGGCCAGCGGCGGGCAGGCGCGGCCAGTGGGCGGGGCTAGTAGGCGGGGCGTGGGTCTCCGGGCTGCGCGCTCACGTGACCCGCGGGGCGCAGATGTGGGCACCGGTCCCAGCGCCTGCCCTGTCTCCCTGTGGTCTTGTCCCGTCTGCTGTGTTCCCTGGGCTCCTAATTGTTGCTCCAGCTTCTTTCAGGTTAGTGTGAGGGCCTTCCATGCAGCCAGCGGAACCCTGGAATGGGGTGGGGAGAGCTTGTGCAGCGGAGGCAAGGCTGAGGGTGGGGTTTGGGTGCAGGGAAGCCGGCCCCAGTGTAGATAGAGATGGCGGTGGCAGAACGGTTTTAGGGTGGCTGAGGAGGAGCAAGCAGCCAGTGGACAGAGGGCGGGGAAGGTGGACACCCCAAGTGTCCATGCCCGCTTTCTAGGCACCTCCTCTTTTCTGCCGTCCGTCCATTTTGGAACTGGAGATGGTGGGCTGAGGAATGCCCCAGCAGTGAAGGAAACCCCGCTCTGCCATTCCGTGCGGAGAGAAAAATGTTGACCGCGAGGGTGGGAAGGCGAGTTGCTTCTAGGGAAGAAGGACTCAAGTGATCCAAAATTAGTTTGGAAAACATCCTAGATTGGTGCCGGAGGCCTGGAAAGAAATGGCGGCTGGGGTGCAGGGGATGTCGGGGAGAAAAACGTTGAGTGAGGAGCGCCCGGATTCAGGAAAGGGACCAGCGTCCCTATGAGCCCACTGAGCGGCCTGTCCCTGCCCTGTCTCTGTAGGTCTGCGTGTCTGTTGTTCCCAGCTGCCTTCGAGGCCTGAGGAGGAGCAACCTGTCCAGAATCCCAGCAGGTCCGTGAAGGGGTGGGCGGCAGGGACAGGGACCCAGAAGGGTTGAGAGTGTGGAGGTCATAGCCTGGGCAGAATTTGGGGCCTCACTGCCCAGGCTGAAGGAGTGTAGAGAAGGTGGCTGGGCTTGACAGGGAATGGTGGGCTCATGTATTTGAGAGGAGTGGTGGAGTAAGGGGTGGGCAGAATGCACACTTGGAAGTCCAGTGGGGATTGGGGAACTCTCACCAGGGTTGAAATGCAAGTACTATCCATACTTGCATTCGACCCCATGCCCTCAATCTCCCATGTCTCCTCTTTGTCTCCTCTTCCCTCCACCCCCAACCCCCAGGACAGGAAAAGGAGGGGAAATCTCAACATGGAAAAACTCTGCAGTGAAAATGAAGGAATGCCATCCAACCAAGGAAAGATGGAAAACGAAGAAAAACCACAAGATGAGGGAGAGCCAGAAGTAGCTTGTACTCTGGAAGAGAGGGAGAAGTTAGAAAACAAGGGAAAGACAGAAGATGAGGAAATGTCAAAGGATAAGGAAAAGCCAGAGAGTGAGGGAAAAGCAAAAGAAGGAAGAAAGCTAGAGAGGGCAGGAAAGCCAGGGAGTGAGGGAAAGTCAGAGAGCAAGGAAGAGCTGAAAGAGGAAGAAAAGCCAGAGAGTAAAACAAGGGCTGCAGAAAAGCGCCCAGCTGAGGATGATGTACCCAGGAAAGCCAAAAGAAAAACTGACAAGGGACTGGCTGAGTACCTCAAGGAGTATAAAGAGGCTGTACACGATATGAATTTCAGCAATGAGGACATGATAAGAGAATTTGACAATATGGCTAAGGTGGAGGATGACAAGAGAAAAAGCAAACAGAAATTGGGGGCATTTTTGTGGATGCAAAGAAATTTACAGGACCCCTTCTACCCAAGGGGCCCAAGGGAATTCAGGGGTGGCTGCAGGGCCCCACGAAGGGACATTGAAGACATTCCTTATGTGTAGGGCCCCAGCAGGCATTTACCAGGCCCTGTGCTTTAACCTTATACTAATACTTTACCAGGTATCCTCCTGTTAACCAGCAGCATTTAGACCTAACTGCAGTGCTCTAAGTTTCAGTAGCAGATTTTCATCTGTTGCATGGAAAAAATGTTTACGGTGCATTGTAAAATTAAAAAACACAACTTGCAGAACCAAATACGTGGCATCAGTACATTTTGTAAAACTACAAAGATACCTATCTATATATAGAAAACAACTCTGAAAGCAGTGTCCGCTAAAAGATTAACAGTGGTTATCTGTGGATGATGTTTTTTAATATTCTTTTTTGTTCACCTATTTTCTACTACAAACACAGATTACTTTAGTCATAAAAATAACAAAAGATAAAATTGTGGAAAAATTCATAAGCACTCAGAAGAACTGTACTATGAGCTTATTAAGGCGGTGGAGACACTTAAAATTTTTGTCAGGATGTAAAATGATAGGTAAAAATCACATTACCTTGAAACTGGAGGAATCAACCAACAGTTAGTACAGATCCATCGCTGTAAGGGACAGCCTTGCCATCTGTGAAATGGTGAAACTTGCCTTCCAGGGCTGTGGAGAAGATCAGATGAGGTATTGAGTGCATGAACTGTGTTGTGCTGGCTCCTACCTTCTCCCCTGTACTGGCAGAACGAGCACCCAGTTAGACACTTAGGGGAGGGCTGAGAGAGGTCTCACCTGAGCCCAGAAGTAAGTCCAGTCAACCAAGAGTGGGTGTCACTCTTCCCTGGGTAATGCCGTGTCTGTTGGGCACTGCCTCTTCTCATGGATCCTGTGCCCTCCTAAGGCCCTCACCATTGCTAGTGGTCTGGAGACCGTGATGGACCAAAGCAACACTGTCTCCAAACAGAAGAGTGGAGGATTCCTCTCTACTTATTAATACAATAGAGTTAATAAATACTTATTAATACAATACCCTAACCCACAGAGGTAGTACCCAGTTGTCACTTGGGCCTTGATATTTTATAAAGTTCTTAAAAACCACTCCTTTCCATGTTTTTGTTGATCTGTGTGTGTTACTGCATATAGCTGTCTCCACTGGATTTAGATACTAGAGATTGAGCCAGGACAAAAGTCTGAGTGACCAGATGCTGTGCTATTCTCACTTGTTAATCTCTTGTCTGCTGACACTTTTTTCTTAGGAATTGTCTCCCAGGAAATTCCTGTTAAGCCCTGCCTTACTATTTGAACAGATACATCTACCTGTGTGATTTGTCCCTCTGGCTCTTCAGTAGCTTTTTATTTGCTTACAGTATTTTTTAAATAAACTTTTATTTTAGGACAGTTGTAGATTTACAGAATTACTGCAAAGATAATACAGAGTTTCCATTTACCCCATATGCAGTATCCTCTATTTTTTTTTTTTTGAGACAGAGTCTCACTCTGCTGCCCAGGCTAGAATGAGTGCCATGGCGTCAGCCTAGCTCACAGCAACCTCAAACTCCTGGGCTCAAGTGATCCTACTGCCTCAGCCTCCCGGGTAGCTGGGACTACAGGCACGCGCCACCATGCCCGGCTAATTTTTTCTATATATTTTTAGTTGTCCAGCTAATTTTCTTTCTATTTTTAGTAGAGACGGGGTCTCGCTCTTGCTCAGGCTGGTTTCGAACTCCTGACCTTGAGCGATCCACCCGCCTCGGCCTCCCAGAGTGCTAGGATTACAGGCGTGAGCC
>CAUYRT010062050.1:0-22107 GCA_963574885.1 Lepilemur ruficaudatus | reverse complement strand
TTTTTTTTTTTTTTGAGACAGAGTCTCACTCTGTTGCCCGGGCTAGAGTGCCATGGCATCAGCCTAGCTCACAGCAACCTCAAACTCCTGGGCTCAAGCAATCCTTCTGCCTCAGCCTCGTGTAGCTGGGATTACAGGCATGTGCCACCATGCCCAGCTAACTTTTTCTATATATTTTTAGTTGGCCAATTAATTTGTTTCTATTATTAGTAGAGACGGGGTCTCGCTCTTGCTCAGGCTGGTTTTGAACTCCTGACCTTGAGCGATCCACCCAGCTTGGCCTCCCTGGGTGCTAGGATTACAGGCATGAGCCACCATGCCCGGCCTATACCAATGTTTTTATGAAAACATGGGCTTTCCATTAAAAACAGTTCCAAACATGAAAGAATAGTGTCTAAGTCCCAATAGCTTAGAAAGGTAGAAAGTGATAAGTCTTATAGTCGTTAAAATTGTTAGGCTTGAACAGCTTTAAAGTTTGTTTGCTGCATGTTGACCACAGTAGCATCTAAGACATGAACGTCTATAAAGAGTTGAACTTGACTGTAATCAAGCCTCTAGAGCCAAATTCACAGTTCACAGGGATTGGAGGAACTTGTAAATGACACGACAAGGAAGCAATTGACAAATTCAGAACATTGGACATTTCTGCTGGATGATTGATCCAGTTTCTGCAACAAATAAATAGCGGGAAAAAAGGAGGGAAGACTGTACCAGCTTAAAAGACACTAAAAGAGACAACACAACCATATGTGATGTGTGGACCTTATTTGGATCCTTTTTCTCAGAATCAACTAAAAAAATACATTTTATAGAAAATCAGGGAAATTTTATTATCTGTTTGTCTTTGCATGATATGAAAGGATAATAATTAATTTTCTTAGATGCAATCATAGCAATATGGTTATATAGGAATATGTTCATATTTTTTAGAGACGTACAACAAAAAATGTAAGTGAAATAATATGATATATGGGATTTGATATAAAATATTTTAGCAAGAGAAAAAGACAAAGGAAATATGCGAATCAAATGTGGCAAAATTTCAATAACTGTTGAATATGAGTGACAAGGGAGTGGGAGTTCGTTGCCATGTGTTTTAAAAGATTTATAAAAATTTTTAAAAAGTTAAAGGCAAAGGATTGATATATATGTCTTCAAAATAAATAAAAGTTATTTTTAAAAATATTGATGGGCTTTAAATACATATACATTGTTCATAGTATTATATACAATCCTCCAAAGCTCGTGGCATTAATAAGAGTTAGACATCTGTTTGCATCTTTCACCTGCTAATTCTGCTTTTTGTAAATATACCACAAGAAAATAACAGGAAGAAAAAAATAATTTATGCAAAAGTATTCATGCAGATTTATAATAGTGAAAATCTGGAAATTAAATATTAATATAAAATACAGGAGAATGTGAAGCTAATTATTATGTATCAGTATAATGAAAGACCAAAAATCTATCAAAGGTGGCAAGAATTTGAACTATGTAAATACATGAAACTGAGTATACTCTGGCATAAATTAGAAGAAATTTTAAGTATTAATTAAGACTCTTTGAGTTACAAATGACAGAAAACCCAACCAAAACTGGCATAAGGAAAAGAAGAAATGTATTGGCTGATGAAAATGAAAAGCTTTAGAGGCAGAAAAATCACTTCAAAATGGAGCATAGACCTAAATGAAAACACAAAATTGTAAAACTTCTGGAAGGAAACAGGAGTAAAATCTAGGTGAACTTGGTTTTGATGATAAGGTTTTAGATATGATATCCAAAGCACAATCCATGAAAGAAAAAATTGATTAGTTGTACTTCATTAAAATTAAAAACTTCTCTGTGAAAGACTATGTTAAGAGAATGAAAATACAAGTCACAGAATGAAAGAGAATTTTTGAAAAACATTTATGTAATAAATGACTTGTATCCAAAAATATACACGGGACTCCTGAAACTCAACAATAAGAAACCAAGAAACCCATTAGAAAATGGGCAAACAATTACGAACAGACATTTCACTAATGAAGATATATGGATGGCAAATAAGTATTGATACGTGAAAAGATGCTCAACATCTTTGTTGGTTAGGGTATTGTGGATTAAAACAACAATGTGATACAACTTCACAGCTAACACATTCTTTTTTTTTTGAAACAGAGTCTCACTCTGTTGCCCGGGCTAGAGTGAGTGCCGTGGCGTCAGCTTAGCTCACAGCAACCTCAAACTCCTGGGCTCAAGCAATCCTTCTGCCTCCACCTCCCAAGTAGCTGGGACGACAGGCATGTGCCACCATGCCCGGCTCATTTTTTCTATATATATCTTTAGTTGGCCAATTAATTTCTTTCTTTCTATTTATAGTAGAGATGGGGTCTCACTCTTGCTCAGGCTGGTTTCCAACTCCTGACCTTGAGCGATCCGCCCGCCTCGGCCTCCCAGAGTGCTAGGATTACAGGCGTGAGCCACCGCGCCCGGCCCAAAATGTACAGCTTTTGCTCTTTGATTCCTACTGGAAGAGGCAGCCGATTAAAGCAAAGAGAATGAGAGAGCTGTATTCTGGTTATTTATTCTCAGGTTTCTCCTGGTAATGGAGAAATCAAGCAGACAATAGAAGATTTGAACCATACAGTTAACAATTTTGACCTTGTATATATAGGTAGAACATTACACCCAGATATTAGGGAATTCACATTAGAAATATGAAATACTAATCAACATTATTAATCATATATTAATAAATATAACTATGGTTATAATATGTAATTATAAATACAAGTACATAATTATATAAAGAATACATTAATGACATTAACATAAAATTAATAACAAATATTCTGTTAATAGAAAAGACTGGCTACATATTAGATCATAAGGCGAATCTCAACAAATATTTTAAAAATCCTATCATATTGCCGATGGTATCTGACAACAATGCAAGGAATAGAAAATACTTCCAAAAATGCAACGTTAAAAATACCTATTTGGCCAGGCTCGGTGGCTCATGCCTGTAATCCTAGCACTCTGGGAGGCCGAGGCGGGAGGATCACTCAAGGTCAGGAGTTTGAAACCAGCCTGAGCAAAAGCGGGACCCCATCTCTACTAAAAATAGAAAAAAATTAATTGGCCAACTGAAAATATGTAGAAAAAATTAGCCGGGCATGGTGGCGCATGCCTGTAGTCCCAGCTACTGGGGAGGCTGAGGCAGAAGGATCGCTTGAGCCCAGGAGTTTGAGGTTGCTGTGAGCTAGGCTGACACCATGGAACTCTAGCCTGGGCAACAGAGTGAGACACCGTCTCAAAAAAAAAAAATACCTATTTTTTTGAAGATTAAAATGCACTTCTAATAACACATGAGTCTAAGAAGAAATCATAATAAAAATCTACAAAACGTTTAGGATTAAATGGAAAAAAATTCTACATGTCAAAACTAGGATACAATTTAAGTAGTACTCAGACATTTATAGCCTTAAAATGCTTATAATGGAAAAGAAGAAAGGCTAAAAATGAATCAGTTAAACATCCCACTTAAGCTAGCAAAGTTACAGAATAAGCCCAAAGAAAGTAGAAGGGAAGTGTCAGAGATAACTACAGAAATTAATAAATAATAAAACAAAGGTAAAGAAGATCGATAAGACATAAATTGGCTCTTTAAAGAGATTACTAGAAACAGCATGGCAGTGTGTCAAAAAATTCAAAGTAGACCCACCATATGATCCAGCAATTCCACTTCTGGGTATTCACCCAAAGGAATGGAAAGCAGCGACTCAGATATTTGTACACCCATGTTCATAGTGGCATTATTCAAAACAGCCAAAAAGTGGAAGCAACCCAAGTGTCCGCTGATGGATAGAAGGACAAACAGAATGTGGTATATACAGCAGAAGCTGTTTTATGACTCCAGGAATGTGGTATATACAGACAGTGGAATATTATTCAGCCTTTAAAAGGAAGGAAATTTGGACACATTCTAAAACATGGATGAATCTTGAAGACATTAAGCTGAATGAAATAAGCCAATCACGGAAGGGCAAATAGTGTGTGATTCCACGTATACGGAAAACCTAGAGCAGTCAGATTCAGATTCACAGAGACAGACAGAATGGTGGTTACCAAAGAGAGGGATGGGGAGTTACTGCTTAGTGGGTACAGAGTTTCAGTTTTGCACAATGAAAAACTTCTGGACATGGGTGGTGGTGATGGTTGCACAACAATGTGAATAGACTGAATTCCACTGAGCTATATACTTAAAAATGGTTAAAATGGTAAGTTTTATGCATATTTCACCAGAATGTTTTTTTCAAAAGTCAAGGAAGTGGAGAGAATATTACAGAAAGATAATGTCATCCTGGAAATCGCTTATATTGCAGATGATGTTTTATCTTATGTATCATAGATTTTTTTCCCTATTGCACCATTCATATGCTGCTTAATTATTATAGCTTTATAATAAAATCGAATTTCTGTTTTTTTTTAATTTAGTAGTTCTCAGCTAATTATTTCTATTTTTAGTAGAGATGGGGTCTCGCTCTTGCTCAGGCTGGTCTGGAACTCCTGACCTCAAGCGATCTTCCTGCCTCAGCCTCCCGGAGTGCTGGGATTATAGGCATGAGCCACCGCGCCCAGCCTGTTTATAAATATTACACTATAATTGCCTGACTTCTCCTTTGTTTTTAAAAAAAATTATGATGAAATTCACATAAAATGAACCATTTTAAAGTTACAATTTGGTGGCATTTACTACATTCACACGTTGTGCAACCACCACCTCTACCTAGTTCCAAGACATTTTCATCACGCAGGAGGAAACCCGTGCCCATTAGCAGTCACGCCCCGGTTTCCCCGCCCCAGTCCCCTCCCCGCCTCCCAGCCCTGGAAACCGCCAATCTGTGGTCTGTTTCTGTGGATTTACCTACTCTGAATATTTCATATAAATGGCATCATACAATGTGTGTTTTTGTGTCTGGCTTCTTTCACTTAGCATAGCATGTTCAGGTTCATCCACACTGCAGCATGCATCGGCATTTCATTCCTCTTGTGGCTGAATAATACTCGATCGCGTGGATATACGACATTTTGTTTCTCCACGCATCAGCCGATGGACGTTGGGTCACTTCCATCTTCTGGTCTCCTTTGTTTTGGTCAATGATGCATGTATCCTAGCAGGTATTTCTTTCAGTGACATAAGAAAATGCTGGCTTAGCATGTGTAATGCCACATGTCACACGTGAGAAGACACCAGCTGGTGTCCCATTTCGCTGTCTTTAGGGGAAGTGCTAGAACCCAGTCACTGGCCTCAGGACACCTGGGTTTGAGTCCTGGCTCTGCCACTCGGGCTCCCTGGACCTCAGCTGCTGCAAGGATGAGTTGGGAGTTTCCCGTGGATGCAGGAAACCTTTGCAAGCTGGAAACTCAGCCAATATGAAGCTGAGGCTATTAGTTCCCATAGGCCTAGTGCACCCCAGACTGTGTGGGTACAAATCTTGGCTCCTCTATTTTCTGACTGAGTGATTTAGGTGGGTTGTCAACTTCTCTGAGCTGGTTTTCCCACCTGGAGCCCTGAGCCCAGCAGGGCAGGGAACCTGGTCCTTCTGCCTCCAAACTTCAGATTCCTTCCTCCAAAACAATGGAAGGGGACACCCATGAGCAAACTGCTGTGGGAAGATGAGTGACAGGGTCTCTAGTGAAACTGGCCTGTATGAGCTCGAGGGTACACAGACACGCACATGCTCACACACTCCCAGGGCAGCCCTCAAAGTATTTAACAACAGGGAGGGGCCCCTTTTTCTTCCACCAGCCAGAGCACTCTTGCTTTTCTGGAACAGGCTGGAGGGTAACCCTTCAGTTGGAGGCTCATGGGGGGCCTGGGGTTCCAGGAAGGGGCTGGGGCAGTAGGGGTCACTCCAGGTGTTTGGGCCAGTGGCTTTGTACCAGCAGGTGATGATGTTTGAGAATATTTTAAGACTGTTATGGCCATGATGGTACACGTCAGATGAATGCCAGTGTTGCACACCTGTGAACGCTTGTGCACACATAGGCTCATGCAAGGGCACACACTGTCCCACAGGTGCGCGTGTGTGCGTGCACACACACACACGCATCCTGCCCCACACCAGACTCCCTGGCTTCCTGTAGTCAGTTTTCCTCGAATGAGGCCACAGTGGGGCTGACTCGGGTGGCGAACAGCCAGCTTGCTGCTATTACCCTCGGCTCCAGCCGGACAGGCTTCAGGGAAAAACCCACTCACATCCTGACCCCTCCCCTGCTGGGAGCAGGCCTGAGGGCTCGGCAGGGAGGAAGCCCCACCTGCCTGCCCGGGTCTCTCCAGAGTCTTCCCTGGGAAGAGGGGGACGACGGTGGTTTTCTCAGCGTTCAGGACTGGGGAGGCACTCTGAGACGACTGGTCTAGGCCCCCACTTCATGGGGGAAGAATCTGGTCTCAAACACAGAAGGAGAAACAACCAAAGTCACACATCGAGAGGGTGGTAACACCAAGGAAGAACCTCATCCTCCTGACGCCTGGCGCGATCTTCCACCCAGCGAGTCGCAGAGGACTGAATGCCCCATTCCGTGTTCTGATCACCCCTGGCCGGTCCCCCACGGCAAAGTGGCCTAACCAGCTGAGTTTGCTCCTCCAGCTCTGCCCCACGGCCATGCTGGCGGCCACTTTCCTCGGCTGCCACCAGAACGTACCTGCCACGTGGTCCAGTCTCCCAGGTTCAGATGTTGAATGTGCACCCGATTGGCCAGACACACACAGGCTGAGCACTTTCACTAACTTCCTCTCCTGCGTATGGGAAGGTCTTGACCCAGCTGAAATTCACAGGCCCAGGACACTGCCTGAGAAGTGATTCTGATAAGTAAGGGGCCTTGTGGGATCCTCTGTACGCACACAGATTGCTGCTGTGTGCCCTTGGGCATGGCGTCTTGTTTCATGCATGCATTCATTCACTTGTTCATTCATTCATTCATTGGAAAGTCCTCCTCGATCCCACCCACCCACCTTCCCAGAGCCATGTCCCTATGCTCCTCTCCCTGTCCACCCCACAGCTCTGCTCACTGTCCCCCAAACACTCTACCAGACCCCCAGCTGGGCCTCTGCTCCAGGGGCACCTTCTGCCTGGGGCGCTTCCTTTCAGAATCACCCCAGATGCTTTTACAAACGCAGAATCCCAGCCCCTGCCCGGGAGATTCCCATTTGATAAGCTCAGGTATCACAGATCACACCTGGGTCCTTCTTGCCCAGGTTCACTGTCATGTCCCCCAAGGAGTCAGTCTCCCTCTCTGAGAGACTGGATGAGTCTCTCCCTGAGGAGACATGTGCTACGGACCCTGTGTCAGCCCGACTGGGACTGACCGTGGGGGTGAAAGGAGCCTCAGAGGTCAGGCCACCTACTTCAGCGTCACTTGGCACCTGCTCTGTAGATCTGAGTGTTAGTCTGCCTCGCTGCTTCTCACACTCACCAAACATGCTCTTGCCTCGGGGCCATTGTCCTTGCTGTTCCCTGTCTAGAACAGTGTTCCTTCCAGACAGCCAGATGGCTTCTTCTCCCATGTCCTGCCAGTCTCTGCTCATGCCCAGAAAGTGGCCACATTGTCTAGCCTTACACCTCCCTCTCCATTGTCCCTGGAAGGTCAGGGTGTGTGTCTTGTTAACGATGGCTGCATAGGCTGCGTAGACCTTTCAAATGTTCCTCTTTATATCCAACCTGGATTTGCTCCCTGCCTGCCTGCCAGGACCCTGCCGGCACCTGCTAAAGTGGGTTCATATCCCAGTGCATCAGGACTGAGAGTTGACAAACACCATCTTAGAGGATAAGCGGAAAGGGTCTAAAGCAGAAAGTGCCAGGATTGGGACGACTCTGGGGACCCAGGCTGGGAAGTGGTGAGCGAAATGGAGGCTCAGCCCCAGAATAGGCTAAGACCTCTGCGTACTGCCCTTTCCCTGGTGCCGCTGGGGCCTTGCTGAGCCCAGAGAATGGCAGGGGAGCCCGCCTGGTTCCCAGGAGGAGGAGCGGAGGTGGCCCCTCTGCAAGCCCCGGCATGGGAGGGCATCTGAGCTTGCACGTGGGCATCTCAGGCAGGGGCGAGCGGGGAGGCTGAGCCTGCGGAGAGCCCACCTGGGCTTCTCCAGGGTGCACACAGCACCGTCCCCAGCCTTGGGGGGCGTGGGCAGGGAAGTGGGGGGCAACATGGGGCCCGTTCAGGCTCCAGTTCCCCCTGGGGTGAGGCTCACCCCCTCCCACGCCTGGACTTTGGGACTTTGATCCAAACCTACTTGAGAAGCTATGAAGAGCTGCCTTGGCTTCTCCAGAAAATTGGAGAGAACAAAGAAGCAAACTTACCAGTTACCATGGAAACCATCCGGAATTTAAAAGACTAAAACACCAATTTAATATCTCAAAATCCCTCCTGTTTGGTTGTGTTTTTTTTTTTTTCCCCTCTCTTAAAAACACACACTCACAAATCCCATTGTAGCACATTAGTCTGATGAGACGCAGGCCTGGACATTCAGGATCTTAGGGGGCCATGTGGTTCACGGAGTGCCCAGAATTAGTTTTAGGGGTTTAAATAAAAACATGAATAAACATTTGAAATGCAAAAGATCTAAATCCTTGGGCTCCACTGCGATGAAAAAAAGGTAAAAGCTTTTTGCTGGATTAAAGGGAGAGAAGATATGAGGGTGGGGGAGGGGCTGGTGAAGCCGACTGGGCGCTGGCGTCGCTGGTGCTGGGAAGGGTGGGAGCCACTGCCCCTCCCAAACCCCATCTCCTGGGCTCGGCCATTGCTCTGGCCCTGGCCTGTTACCCTCTCTCTGCAGTGCCTGGGAGGTGAGGGCCAAAAACAAGGCACGCCCAGTACCGCGAGGGGCTGATGAAGGTGAGCGGGGCCTGAGCTCACTTTCTGCTTTGTGGAGGCCATCGAGCCACCGTCTAAACGCTGGGTCCACTCCTGTCAGTACAGGGCTTGCCTCCTAGAGTGTCATGCTGACCCTAGGGACACGGGATTCTGCGGGGCATGCTTGCTGCCCTCTTCTTCTGAGAAACCACCACCCACAGGCTCAGCCATGAGGTCTGCATAGCACTCAATCCCACCCCAGCTCCAGGCTACAGGCCCGAGTGGCCGCAGGGATTGACTGAAGGGTAGGCGAGGGACTGTTAGAGCAAGTGACCTGTAATTAGGTGTTGGCTCGGAGTTCTGCGAGAGAGACTTCCACCTGCCTCTGGCCTTGAGCCTGGAAGCCTGCATTTGGTGGAGTCGTCAGGAGCCCGCCAAGGGGAAACCTGCCTGGAGAAAAGGCCGAAGACAAAACAATCCTAGATTCAGCTTCACCTGAAGCCCCAGACCCCGTTCCCACACCCGCACTTTTCAGTTATGCGAGCCAATACAGTCCCTTTTGTGCTTAAACTAGTTTGAGTTTTTCCATCATCTCCCCTTGAAAACATTCTAGTTGGGACAGACTCTCAGCCCCTGGGCCTGGCATTCAAGGCTCCTCGCCATCCGTTTCTCGCGCCTTCTTTCTTCACCCTACTGCTGCGCTGTGCTGTTCCCCACTCAGCACACTGATCCCGTCAGCCTTTTCCAAACACAGGGCAGCAGTCCACCCTCCAGACGGCTCCCGGCACGCTCCCTACCCGGAGGGCCTTACTGTGTAAGTCTGACTTTCATAGTACTCAGTGCTGCTTCTCTAAGTATCTACTTATCTTCCAAGGCCCTTCTCCCTCTTTAGGAAGACTTCCTTGGAAATCTCCTCCCACACATTAACTTGACAAGCCTCTCATCTGGCCCTGACAAAATGCACCTGGCTCCCCACGTGGCTCATGTACCCACCCCTTGCCATCCCTTGTCTTGGTTCAGTAGCTTCCTAGAACCGAATCCTATTCCATGGAACGATCCCAGCAAGGGAGCAGCGCCTGAGGACACCTGTCCCCAGCCCCTGGCCCTACCCATTTTGTAAAGGAGATGAAAAGATTTCATACTCATTTCCTCATTTGGTCCCCACAACAGTCCTGAGAGGTACAAGATTTTAATCTCACTTGAAGAACAGGACCTTGAGGCTCCGGGCAATTTAGTGACTTGTCCAGGGTCACATGTCCCTGTACCAGCAGACCTGTGACCTCAAGCCCAGGTGTTCTGATTCTACCCCACTGCATTCCCTCATTCATCCCTCCAACGAGACAGATAAGAATGTCAGCGAGGGCCCCAGGGGGTGTGTGCACATCTCTCCTTGGCCCTGACGAGTCCAGGGTGGCACCTGTCACTTCTCGGCCTGGCCTGGCTCCTCCCCGTGGGTCCAGCAGGCCAGTTAGCAGGTGGCTGTGGATTCTGAGCAGCCAAAGGCATGCCAGCCTCATCCTGACTATGTCAAGTCCCTGAGGCCTCACTGCGGGCTTGTGCCTCTCCAGATGAACAACATAAATTCATGGAAATGTTTTCACAAGGGCGTTTTTCCTCTGCTGGCTTCCATTTCCTTGAAAAACACAGACTTGGAGGTAAACAGTCTTTGCTGTTGCAAGGGAGCAAATAGAGACTTCCTTCTACATCTCCCACCCGACAGCTGTGCTTCCTCCGACCTTCCTTCCGGCACCGTGCACAGCCCCCAGGGAGGCAGAAAGGACCATGCTGTAAAGGTGGATGGTGCCCGACAAAGACGAGCTGCAGGGACACCTGGAGCCCCAGGCACTCTGTCCACCGCTGCAGTCAGTGTCCTCAAGTACTTCCTGCTCTCCGACTCCCACCAGACTGGGCCCCATGCCCTGGAGAAGCAAAGTGGGGAAGAGGGGTATGGCTGAAAGGAGGGGGTGTTGCTCAGTTAAAATGGAGGCTCCATCCTAATGGGGAAAATAATCCATGGCTTGAACGATGCTTTCTTCTTACTTCCAGGCCCTGGAATTTGCTTGTAAACAACACATTGTCAGCTTGATTTTCAGCTTCTTGAAATTAAACACCCTGTTAGGAAGGATTTATACGAACATCTCTAACAGGAGAGGGCAAAGTGAGTGGAATTACTGTCTGTTTATTTATGCTTTGCTTTTTATACTTGCAAAATGCTTCAAAATACATTTCATTTTGTGTTTGCGATTCCCCCCCCCACTCAGATCCTGTTGAGGATGCATCCTTCTGGCAATTCTTAGGTGCAGATTAGATGAAAACAGTGGGGGAATGACCTGCTCTCAGTCACCTACAAGATAGAGATTGGCTTGATGGGTCAGCACTTTGGCAGGTGGGGTTATGGGTTGCAATTCTTCACTCCCCTTGTTTCTATTACATACCCAGGCTCTTGCTATAACCTCATAGAGACAGAGCAGGTTTCCCTTCCCCACTGACATTGAGAGTGACATATGACTTGCTTTGACCAATGGCAAGTGGACTGAAGAGACAGCGTATCAGTTCTCAGTTTAGGCCCTAAGTTCTGTGTGTTTCCACTTGCCCTTTACATACCATCTCTGTGAGGACTGTTTCCCCTGTAACCCCTTTATCCTGAGCTCCAGAGTAAATACATGGGGGGCAGAGTCTCAACCCTGTTGACCTGCAGACCCCTGAGTGAGGATAAACGATGGCTGTTTGAGTTTTCTGTTTTGGCATGGTTGTTACACAGCATATCATGCCAATAGCTGACTGATACCAGCCCTTAGTACACGTTCTGGAGACAGTAAGTGACTCATAAATGGCACATTTATTTCCTCCAAATTTACTGAGCTTCTGTTTTTTTTTTTTTTTTTTTGGCCAGGCGCTATGATATCTTAGGTGCTGGGGATACAAATGATAATACAAATCAATAAAATAATAGTAATAACTAACATTATAATGTTAGTTATGTTGTTACCAAGCAACAATATATTACATGGTTCCAAGCATGTGCTTAGCTCCTCATATACATTATTTCATTTCATTCTCCTAACATTCCTATGAGGAAACCGAGGAAACTGGGGCTTTGAGAGTGTGAACAACCTGTTCCAGGTCATGTGGCTGAAAAGATCCAGTCCCTGCCCTCGGGAAGCTCACAGTCTGGTGAAGAAGGACAAGTTAATGGCAGACACTGGTGCACGCATGCCTGTCTGCGTGGTGATTGTTGTCCAAGCAGGAATTCTGCAGCGAGGCAGCAAAAGGCAGACTGGTAGTTTTGGTAGGAAAATCTGCTTTGCTCCTATCTGCAGGCGGAGCCCTTGGAGCTGAAGGTTGTTAGGAAGTCAGGGCAGTGAGGTTACCACCTGGCACCAAACTGCATGAAGGGAAACATGCCAGGAGACCTATGGAGGCTCAGGAAATCCCCACTTTCCAAGTTGTAAAAGCTTACAACTGAGTTTCTGCAGCTCTGGACCCACCCCTTCCACAGGCATGCTGCGTGACCTTGGGTCCACCCCTGGCTTCCTTTAGACCTCAGTCTCCTCACCTGTGAAATGGGCCAGAGGATGCAGTCAGGTGATCTGCATGGGGACTTCCATTTCAGAGATGCTAGAGCCTGGATCCCTGCTTTGGAAGGAAAATTTCTTCCTTTCTCTTTGTTCCTGTCATCTGCAAGGGGGGAGGGAAAGGGAAGGGGTAGACACGTCCTTTTAGCACTTGTGTTCAAAGCAGTATGAACAGTGTGTCTTTGTGTGTCTCCCTCAAAATGTGATGTTTGTTTGGTTTGGTTTGAGACCGTGTTTACCGTGGCCCTTCCTCCTGAAAACTGAGCTGGCATTGAAGCCTACAGAGTAGGATTTTAGCCCCAGCATATGGTGTGTGTGTGTGTGCTGTGGGGGTGGTGGTGGTGTTCTGCGGGTTGAGTTTAGATTTTCAAAGGGAAGGATCACAACCACAACAATAGCTACCATTTACTGAGCACCTATTATGAGCCAGGCACTTGTGTTGCCTCAATCCGTCCTCATAATTGCTCTGAGATGTGGGTGCTAGGATTCCTCCATTTTAAAAATAAGAAAACTGAGGGCCCCTTAGGGGCCAACCACAGTGCTTTCTCTGACTCAGATCTTCTCCTCTTAGCTCCTCCCCTTGGGAGAGCAAGATATTCTTCACCGCTGTGTGATCTTGGGCAAGTTCTGAACTCCTGTGAGCCTCAGTTTATTTACCTATACAATGGGCATAAGATGTCCTTCCTCACTAGGTTTTACAGTGAGTAATATAAAAGCTCTGGGACATAGAAGGCAATTGGCAAAGGTAATCATTTTACTTAGTGCATAACAATTATGTATTTACTAGAGATAAATTAGTAAGTCATCTCCAGATGAAATAATTCCAATTCCATCTTTTCCCAGAAATTTTTATTGTTTTTACAATTATTTTGCTCAAATCCTTTCAAGCCACAGAACCGAGCTCAAAATCACCCAATGTCTCCCAGTCCAATTGATTTTAATCTTTTTTTGGTTGTGGGGGGTGTATAACTGGAGAACACGTTTTCCTAACCAAAGCCTATGCAGAAGCCCAATGAACAGAGCACAGCAGAGCATGTTGTTCTGGCTGGGGGGGCAGTGGGTGGTGCAAGGCTGAAGTCTTGACCCACAGGGGTCCCTCCTCCCCAGAATGGGGGCCCCTTAGTGCCCCGAGGACCCTATAAAAGCCATTTCTCACTGTGACTTGCTGTCAAAAAGTTGGAAACCACTGCTGTTCACTCCCCTCATTTCATGTTTGAGGAAACAGAGCCCAGAGGAGGGAGGTGACCTGCTTGAGTTAGAGATGCAGCTAAGACAAGGACACAGGTGTCTGGACTCTTCACCTGCGTCTTCTTCATGTGCCACCCAGCAAGCAGGATGGGGGACAGTCACCAAGCCTAGACATGCCAGGCACTGCGCTCACTGTTTTAGAGAAGTCATTTCATCCCCACTGTATCAGTCAGCCAGGGCTGCGTAACGAATACTGCAGACGGGTGCTTTAAACAACAAAAAGCTATTTCCTCACAGGCAGGAGGCTGGAAGCCTGAGATCAAGGTGTCAGCAGGATTATTTCTTCTGTGGCCTCTCTCCTTGGCTTGTGGATGGCTGCCTTCTCCCTGTGTCTTCACAAGGCCTGTCCTTTGCATTTGTGTCCTAGCCTCTTCTTACAGGGACACCAGCCATGCTGGATTATGGCCCAGCCCAGTGACCTCATCTTAAAATAACCACCTCTTTCAAGATCCTGTTTCCAAACACGATCGCATTCTGAGGTTCTGGGGTTAGGACTGCAACATATGGATTTTTAGGGGAAAACAGTTCAGCCATAATGACCCAGTAGCAATAATAATAATAATACTGTTATTGTCCTCAGTGATGGATGAGGAAACCAAGGCACAGGGAGGGTAAGCTGCCAGGGCACACAGGCAGGGCGATCAGAGCCCAATTCAGACCCAGACAGGAGGCCCGGAGCTCACCCACAGCGCCCTGCAGCCCGGGAGTAGGCAGAGCCCACGGGGAGCCCGAGGGCTGGATGGGAGGCACCTGCGGGAGGAGGAGCGCTGTGCTCCACCTGGCTAAAATCCGCAAAGGGCCCAGGCAGGAGTGGGTTGAGCAGCTCCAAGTCAGGGACAGCGGTGCGGTTTCCACCTCTTGCCATGAGGAATCGTTTCCACTGGGCCAGGAGGGGCGGCGGTCCCAGGCTGGGGCTAGGGTACACCCCTGTTGCACCCCAGCACTCCCAGTCCTGTTTCAGAAACATCAGGCAAGGCAGCGAGCTACCGTGACCCTGTTAGAGGGCCAACCTTGAACCTCTCTGAAGTTATATTAATATTAATTTGCACCTTTACCTCATGCAAATTACTTGTCATACACCTCACAAGTGATCTCACCTGAGACACCGAAGTGGAAGGCAGTAGCCCTGCCTGTAAAGAAATGTTGATTTTTGTTTTTCTTCTTAATATTCGTATTCTAAACACAGCCCCTACCACCCTTCTGTCTCCATCTTCAGAACTGTTCCAGGCCCTCTGAGTGTCCCCCTCCATGCTCTGGTCTGTCTGTCTGTGTCCCTGGACCACCGTCTCCTCTGTCTCTCTGTCTCTGCTCGTCCCTCCTGTTTTGTGTACAGAGCAGAGCCTGGCCGCTGAGTCCGCAGTCGCAACCCTGCTGGTTAATTGCATCACTTCCACCAACAGACCAAGTCACGTGGGAAGAGGCTTCTTGTGCAAATTTCAGGCCGAGGCCTCTGTCCCCAGTATCTCCTCGCTCCCTAAGAGTCGGAGGGTCTGTTCGTTAGTAGCTGGTTCCTCCGTGGGAAGCACCAACAGGGTCCTGGCAACCACTGGAGGCCCTTGAACCTGGATTCCTGCTCTGGACACATCCAGTTCCAGAGAGAGCCAGAGCACCCACCCTGGACGGGGTGGAGCGTCACAGCGGCCCCAGGACTGAGACACAAGCGGTTTCCCTGCAGCACTCACAGGACCTTGAATCCAGGCTTGGACCCCAAACCCCAATGCTCCTTCCCTGAGACCCGTTGAGATGGAAATTTCAGGAAAATAAATGAATGCCCATGGAGGGAGAACAGGAAGAGCAGGATGCTTAGGATTTTGACTGCTCCCCCCACACTGACCTCCTCTATTTCTCTGGGCTGCAGTGAGGAAAAGTCGATCACTGCCTGGAGCATCCTCCTCCCGTGGCAGGAGGGGAGGGCAGCCACTGCGGGGGATGGGGGGAATTCTCTGTGCACCCAGGCACCCTCCCCACATGGAGACTCTCCCTTCACTGCCAGCTCCGAAGGGTCAGGGTGAGATTTTATTTAGGGAGCTGAAGCTCATGGGCTTGGTGGGGTACAGAATGGGGGCAGGGGTGGAGGCATTAGGCCATTGCTATCCATTCTGGGGATCCCCTAGTGATTAAGGGAGCATTAACCATCTCTCCAGCTTCCCTCACAGGCTAGGCTGTGCACTGCACAACTCTGGGTGCATCATTCCCATTGTGCAGTCCACAACCTATACTCCTATACGGAGCTGCCTGGTCTGGGAAGAAGTGCCTGGTTTCAAGGCAAAACAGCCCGACAGATCTTGGTTCTGGGAACCTAAAGGACTGTCTTTGTCCACTCTAGTGAACAACTTAATTTCAGTTGAACTAGCACGTACCGAGCTCCTGTTGTGTGCCAAGCTCACAGTAGGTGATCTTTCTTATTTAAACCTCTCTACCTCCCAGTGCAATTTCTGCTACATTTTGTGTTGGAAACAAATTTACTTGCTTTATTGATGGAATGACCATATTTATATTCTCAATGGCAGATGGCTCATTTTCAAAACTCAAGTCAGTTTTGCAGTCAAGTCTGGCTTGCAACATAGCCTGTCTTTGTCCCCTTTGAGAATGATTGGGACATTTGGATGGTACCCAAGACCCCCTCTGTGGCCCTATTGAGGTTCCTTCTTACTTGGTGACTCACAGGCTTTGACGCAGTCACTCAAAGGGTCTCTGGGCACTTGGCTCTTAGCCAGCCTAGGATGAGACAGTGATTTTGGAAGGTCCTCCAGCATCGGTAACTGGGGCTGGAGAGCTTGGCTGGCACTGAAGTGAGAAACAGAACCCCAGCCCATCCCCACTCCTTTAGAGGAGACCTCACCTCTGAACTTCAGCTGGGATTTGGGACCCTCCTGCCCACTCATGCCTGCTTGCTGGAGTTGCCTGCAGAACCGGAAGGCCCCGGGCCTTGACATCAAAACTGAGCTCAGCTCTTGCCTTTCTTGCTTACTAGCTGTGGACCTTGGATACTTTTCTTGTGGTCTCAGTTTCCTCATATGTGAAACAGGATTAGAATGCATGCTGTATTACACCATGAGGTTTGCATGACATCAAATGCGCTGTTTACTGAGTACCCACTGATTACCAGGTCTGTGAGCGCGTGGCATGTCTCAGCCCATGTGACTTGTACCAGGGACAAAGTTGGTCCCCACTATTTACTGAATGAATAAATAAATATCTCTTCACAGGGTTTCATGGGTGTGCAACCTGCACAGTCAGAAAATGACCTGTGCTTGGATTAATATTCTGTTGGCACCATCTTGAAATTTTTAATGACTTCAGAACAAGGGACCCCACATTTTTATTTTGCACTGGACCTTGCAAATGGCATAGCTGGTCCTGCCTCTTCATGTTACCCTGTGGAATATACCTGGTCTACAGATGCACAAACTGAGGCCGGGAGAGATGAAATGATTTGCACAAAGTTACCCAGCCTCTAACTGCAGAGCACAGCTTGGGCACGGACATTTATTGGCTGGAGTCCATTTCACTGGGGTGGCAGCCCTGTTGCTGTGGCTTGCTGGGGGACAGGTTACAGGTCTACATACTCCAGTGGCCTTTTCCTCTGTCTCTTAGAGACCAGGGATTTGGAGGACCTCATCAGTCTTTCAAAAAGCTTTCAGTTTTTAACAAAGCAGCAAAAATGGCCTTCGGTCTGCCCACTGAGTCTTTGTTGTTGTTCTGGAAGACACGTGAGAGGGAAATGGGAAAGAAACAAAGAAAAGCAAATGTCATGGAAAGTCAGTGGCACCTCTGTGGTCAGCCTGGGCGAGGCAAGGGGGACACAGGCAAATATGAGGAAAGAACAACCCCTCTACCCCAGGCCTGGGGCCTCTGGATGGCTGAGTGTCCACAGCTCTGTGACCAATGCTGAAAATTAAATCAGGAACACGCTGGTCCCCGCTGCCTAGAACAAAGGGAGGCTGGTGTATCTTAGTCACTGCTAATTTCTGGCAAATTACTGGGCTTGGGAACAGGACTGCTTGTAAAGTTCCTGGCTGCTCCAAGCTGGAGGCAATTTATTCAACGGGAAATAAGGCCACATCTGCTGAGGTGACAAGGAGACGAGGAAGCCTCTTGCAAGCTCGTAATGTCTGAGCCGAATCTTAGATGCACCTGCAGCGGCCCGGCCCTCTCCCCTGCCCACTTTTTATGCCTTTGGAGAGGTTCGCAGAAGGACGCTCAGAGGGTTGAAGCGAGCTCAGGAGGGTGTGTGCGCATTCTTTAAAAAATAATAAAGCCCTCTACTACTCCCAAGGCTGAGCACATCTGAAGGGAGTCGTGGGCGGGAGGAAATTGCAAATGGTTTTTTTCCAGGCTGAGATGGAAGGCATTGAACAGGTTGGAGCTAAAGGAGGAGAAATGCTCTGTGGGCGCTTTAGCTCCGAGGTGGCTGGATTCGCACACACACTCCAGCAGCTCAAGGCAAGAAGGGAGCGCCAGGGCCAGGAGAACACACACCTCAGGGCTGGAGCCCTCGTGAGGGTAGCAGGAGAGAAGGAAGAGGAGATAATGTCTTTGCCTTCTTGGGCTTCAGTTTACCTCTCTGTAAAATGGGACTAGAATGGTCCCCTCTGGCTTGAACATTCTAGATTATGATCTTAGAGAAAAAGGACAGGCAGGAAGAAGAGGTTATTTCTGAGCTCTGCTATGTTTGCAGCACTTTACAGTTTATAAGACCCTTTAAATGGATTGTCCATTTTTTCTTCCTCATCCTTATTAGAGCAGACACAGAAAAAGATATAAACAAACGTAAAGTGATAGGAATAACTGTCATTGTGATCATTATAAAGCAAACACCTGTGTAACCAACAGCCCAGGTCAAGACTGAATGACAGAATCCTGCCAGCCTCTCGAGGGGCCCTTCCCATTCTCGTTCTCTCCTGTCCCCTAAGGCGGTCATTGCTTTGCTTGTATCAATATCATTTCCTTTTTTAAAAAATAGTTTTGCCACCATGTCTGCATCCCTAAATAATAAAGTTTAGTCTCGCTTGTTTTGGAACTGTATGTAAACAGACTCATATATAATATGTGTCATTGGTGTCCAGTTTCTTTTATTCAAAATCATGGTTGTAACCTGTGGCTGTTTTTCCAGGTGAATAAATGGAGCCCAGAGAAGTTAAACAACGCATCAAAGGTCACATAACTAGTCATGGCAAAGCTGGCCATGAAGTCACACCTGCTGCTCACTCCACTATCTGAGGGATCAGCTGCTGTTTCCAGCAATACGGCAGACAAGGTAGGCTGAGAACAGAGAGATGGCCTATATGGCCGAGCTGAGGTCACGGGCCCCAGACAAGGAGCCTCCATCCCCCATGCTTCTGCGTGTTGTGTATGTGCGGGTGGTCCCGGGGCCTGGAATCCTCCTCCCGTTGACACTTTAAACATGGGGGAAAGGTGATTCCCCAAAAGGAAATGGAGGTGCTATTAGAAAAGGGGTGGATGGTGGACAGCCCAAAGCAACATGTCATTTCATTCAACCTTTCCTGAATAGAGGTCAGTCATTTTTAATGTTTCTTGCTTCATTTCTTAATATGCATGTTAGGACAAAGCATCAAAATAGACTCCAAGGTACAGGAGGGGCCCCCTCATCTCCCAGTTCAGCGGTTTGCACACTAAGCTGATGGAAACCATTGATTTTCTAAATTTCTTCTTCAGGCTTTGAATTTTCTCCTCATATGCTCTTGTTCATGAGGCTGACACAAAAATAACACAGCAGCCGGATGCCCACAGGACTACCTCCCAGCTCTTGCCTTTCGTTCTTTTACGCTACCCTGCCTTTGCTTGGCACAACTTCATGCCGGAGACCTCTCAAGTCTGAGAAAACATTTTGAAAATGCTCTTAAACAGTGTCCACCAGTGGCATAAAGCGGTTTCCTCATATCCTCTTAAGTGGAGCCCCTGGCAAGTCAGGCACATTCTAGCATGCAGAGAGGGTCAGGGTTTTGGAAGACATTAGCAGCTGGGATGAGATTTTGGGGAAGGGAGGGACTCTTGGCTGGGGAAGGGAAACGCATATGTGAACCAGTTGGGCTGGTAGAGCCCGGGCTGTGGGAATGGCCGCTCGGGAATCGCTGGGCAGGGGTCACATGCTCGGGGAGGGGCAGTGTGGGACGACACAGGCCTGGCACAGCCCCTGAACTGAGGCACTGGTGACCTGGCCCCTTCCAGGAGGGCACACAGCTTTCTCCAGGAAGCCCCCAGCCTCCAGCAGGCACTGGGAGGCGGGGAGCCCTCGCCCCGTGGCGGGCACTGCTGTAAACATGCCCGCGTGGTAACTCATTTGAGACTCACAACCACCCGACACGTTTTATTGGCATCATTACTTATGTCGAAGGGAACAGTAATGTTCCCTTTTAAACTACATTACTGTTCCCTTTGCTTGGTGGGGAAACTGAGGCACTGTGAGGTTAAATAATATGCTTGAAGCCAGCCAGTGGTGGAACTGGGATTTGAAGCCCTGACTGCCTGAATTGATGTTCTGAAGGCTAGAAAATGAGGGATGGGATGGGGTGAGAACCTCGGTCCTCTCCCATTCTGCCCTCGGAGTGGCGGCTGTGCTCTCCGTTGACTTTCCTGCGGTCTGGGGTCACGCGGTGCAACAGCACAAACCTTTTGAAAAACAAGCGGCTTTGTAAAAGACGAGGCTGTCAGGCTAACCTGATTTCCTTGCTTGAGATCATGAGATTATGAGAGAACAGCCGGGCTGGGGCACATCCTGCCCAGCGGCTCGTGGAGAGCGGCCGTAAGCAAGTGGTCCCTTGGAGCCCCCTGCGCCCTGGGCCTCTCTGAGCCGAGCATGCCCTGCCGCCTCCACCTACAGCTGGCGACTTGCTGAGCTCTCCTCAGCACCCCACCCACGGCCTGCACGGGCCGGAACGCCAGCGGGGGCATTAGGACAGGCCTCGCTCAGCCCTTCCCCGTGTGGTTGCCATGGCGCGGGGTCCACCCACACAGAGTTGTGTACTCAACGCTTTCGCTGGCCCGACTTAACCTGGTGCCCGCATAAGCAGAAACGCAGAGATAAGCCACGGAGGGCGGCACTTAACAGCCACCTGGTCATTGTTGGAAACAAACGAGGCATTGGGGTCAGAGAGGGGAAAAGCTGGCACCGACTCTGGGTTCCGCTCTGAGTGGCAGAATCGGGGAGTTGCAGTGACACTTGCAGCCCCCTCGCCCCACCCCCCCGGGATGGATGATGAAACCAAGGTCTGGGGGGGCCCGCCCGAGTTCACGTAGCTCATGCGATGGTGGCACTGCTGTTCGCATTGGATCTCTGGACACCAATTCTCCTGCAGCCCACTTGCCCACGCTGCCTTCTTAGCTGGTACCAGCTCAGGAAGCCATGAGCTCTGGTACATGGGCCTGGCTCCCAGAAGGTCCCAATTGCAATTCTACAAATGTGGGACTCAGAAACGTGGAAACGAGCTTGTCCTATTCTCTCAGGGAGCCTCCTGTGATGGTGACTCATCTGCGGCTGCGTTCTCTGAGTTCTTAAAACTCCTTCATCTAGAAACGGAGTGCCCAGGAGTCCCACCGGCTTGGGGGCAATCTGTGCCCCTCCGGGCCAGGAGGGACACAGTCATGTCATGGGCCTCAGCTGCCTCAGCTATCAGGCCCCACCTCGCACCTGCGCTCTCTCCAGGGAGTGGATTTTTCCCGAACTCTCCACTCTCTCTCACGGTGCCCGGCTGCCTCCTTCCTTCTCCCTTCTGTGGTGACCTCACTCAGCACTTCTTTCGAGAAACAGACCCTCCGTCATCCCACGAGGTCTGGGTGGGCCTGTCAGTCACCGTGCAATGGGCAGGCACAATGCTCAGGCTGGGCCAGTCAGACTCTCTGGGTGCTTGTCACTTAAGCTGAGTGACAAAGAGTTCTTGTGTCCTCCTCACAGTGGTGCCCCCCAAAAGCTAGTTTCTGACTGAGTTTTCTGAAACTGCTGGTTTTGGGGGGCATTTTTCCAGCTTTTCTTTAACCTCTGTGAGCTATCCAGTTTCCTCCCAATAAATGACACTTTATTCCCGCTTGTGAGTCCCGACTGGGTTTCGTAATTCAAGAACCCTACAGATACAACCCTCACAGAAGTGATTTGCCCTTCATTTCATATACTCTAGTAAGTACCAAACATGTGCCCAATAGGCCTTGACTTGAATGTGGCCTCTGCCACGCATTAGCTGTTGGCATCTCAAGGAAGTGACCTCAACTCTCTCTGAGCCTCAGATTCCTCATCAGAAAAATGAGGACACTGGCTGGTCTTGCAGTTATAAAGATAATGTGTTTTTTTTGTTGTTTGTTTTGTTTTTGAGACAGAACCTCACTCTGTTGCCCGGGTTAGAGTGCTGTGGCGCCAGCCTAGCTCACAGCAACCTCAAACTCCTGGGTTCAAGCAATCCTTCTGCCTCAGCCTCCCAAGTAGCTGGGACTACAG
>CAUYRT010062048.1:0-29868 GCA_963574885.1 Lepilemur ruficaudatus | reverse complement strand
AAAAAAAAATCCTAAAATTCATATGGAGGCATGAAAGACCCCAGATAGCCAATATAATCCTCAGCAAAAAGAACAAAGCTGAAGGCATCACATTATCTGACTTCAAAGTATCCTACAAAGTCATAGAAACCAAAACAGCATGGTTGTGGCATAAAAGCTGATACATAGACCAATGGAACAGAGTAGGGAACCCAGAAATAAATTCACACATTTATAGCCAACTGATTTTCAACAAAGGCACCAAGAACAGTTTCTTCAATAAATGGTGCTGGGAAAACTGGATAACCATATATAGAAGAATGAAACTAGATCCTTATCTATTACTATATATAAAAATTAGATCAAAATGGATTAAAGACTTAAATGTAAGACCTGAAAGTATTAAACTACTAGAAGAATACACTGGGGAAATGCTTCAGGACATTGGTCTAGGCAAAGAAGTTTTGGGCAAGACCTCAAAAGCACAGGTAGCAAAAGCAAAAACAGACAAATGGGTTTACATCAAGCTAAAAAGCTTCTTCACTGCAAAGGAAACAACAAAGTGAAGAGACAACCTGTAGAATGGGAGTAAATATTTGCAAACTATCCATTTGCCAAAGAATTCATAATCAGAATATATAAGGAACTCAAATAACTCAATGGCAAAAAACCACAAGTAATCCAATTAAAAAGTAAGCAAACAATCTGAATAGATATTCTTGAAAAGAAGACACATGAATGGCCAACAAGTATATAAAAAAAATGTTCAACATCACTTATCAGGGAAATGCAAATCAAAAACACAATGAGATATCATCTCGCCCTAGTTAAAATGACTACTACCAAAAAGACAAAAAATAACAAATTCTGGCAAGGATGCAGAGAAAGGGGAACCCTCCTGTCCTGTTGGCAGGAATGTAAATTAATACAGCCACTGTGGAAAACAGTATGGAGGTTCCTCAAAAATCTAAAAGTAGAACTACCTACCATATGACCCAGCAGTTCCACCATTGGGTATTTATCCTAGCAATCCCCCTGCTGGGTATATATTCAAAAGAGAGGAAATCAGTGTATCAAAAAATATCTGTACCCCCATGTTTATTACAGCACTATTCACAACAGCCAAAATACAGAATTAACCTAAGTGGCCATCAATGGATGAATGGATAAAAAATCTGGTACATATATACAATGTAATATTATCCAGTGGTAAAAGAAGAATGAAACCCTGTCATTTGCAGTGACATGTATGGAACTGGAGGACATTATGTTAAGTGAAATCAGCCAGGCACAGAAAGACAAATATTGCATGTTCTCACTCATATGTGGGAGCTAAAAGTATTGATCTCATTGAGGTAAAGGGTAGAATGTTGGTGACTAGAGGCTGGGAAGGGTGGGGTGGGATGGGGCAAAGAGAGTTCGGTTAATGGGCACACAAATACAGTTAGATAGAAGGAAAAAGTTTTAAGGTTCAATAGCAGAGTACGGTGACTACAGTTAACAACAACATATTGTATATATCACAGTAGCTAGAAGAGAGGACTTGGATTGTTCCCAACACATACGAATGATACCCAAGGTGATGGATACCCCAAATTCCCAGGCTTAATCATTACACATTCTATGCATGTAACAAAATATCATGCATAGCACATAAATATGTACAACTATTATGTATCAATTTTTTAAAAAGCTAAATCTAAGAAAGGAAAAAAAAGAGGTACAAGAGAGCGCCTCACCCCTTTTGCCTCCCTCCACCATTGAAGACGCAGCGAGAAGGCCAAGCCCTCACCGGACACCAAATCGGCTGTCTCTCTGATCTTGGACTTCCCAGTCTCCGGAACAGTGAGAAATACATTTCTATGATTTATGAATTAACCAGTCTAAGCTATTTTGTTACAGCAGCAAGAACAGGGTAAGTCAGTGATGATATGGAAATACGATGTTCAATATCATCTTCTAAACAAGGCAAATACAATCATCATAGTGACTAATTTCTCACTGTTGTTTTGGAATTCCATTCAGAAAAATTAAAAACTATTTCTGCAGTAATTATAGTTGAAGGCAGGAATGTTTAGTAACCTCTTGGTGATGGAATAATCTTTTTTTTTTAAACTATAGCTTAAAAGTCATAACAAAACATCACCTTTATTATGCCCCTTCCAGCCCCAAGAGTCTAGGATTCTGGAATTTATATCAAGCCTTGAAGGGGCAGCAGGACTTTACTAGATCCTATTGCTGAAAACTTTAGTTTTTAAGGTTCTCTGGCATGTTCCTTCATTGAATGGAAAATTTGGAGGCTTTTCAGAATCATTTAAATGGGTTTCTGATGTGCCCTTGGTAGAAAGGGAGATAGAAATCCTCTTTCTCCTCTATTTAAAACCTTTCCTCTGGACTTATGCTTGAAAACAGGCTGACTTTGGCCCGCCACTGCTCAGCAGTCCTCCGCAAGCAGCAGGAGGTAGCAGAGACACCTGTGAAGAGAGGTGGAGAGGTGGCCCAGCTCTCCCTCAGATGCCTGGGGAGGGAGGACTGCTGGCTGGTGACAGAGCCAGCCCTGCATTGTGATATTTACTTCCGTGGACCTCAGCGTTCTTATCTGTTAAGTGAGAGGCGCTGGACTAAAGCCCTCCCTGTTCTGATATCAGAAGGCTCTAGAAGCAGGGTAGATGGGCAGGGCATCCCTGCCAGGTTCCTCTCCGGCCTGGCTGGCTGCAGCAGCCGCCCTGTGCAGAGCAATGCACAGGACAGCACTGAGGTTTATGAGGAGCCCAGCGACCCTGCGAGTGGGGGACCTTGGTGCTCACCCCAGGAAGTGAGTGACTCTTCATACTGTTGCCGGTCAAGGCTGGAGTTTTCACTTCTCCCCGCTACCTTTTCAAATTCAATTTTTAGTTCCTACACTTGAAAACTACCATGCACTGTTCACAAGATTTGAAAATCTTTTCTTTTGAACAGTTTTGTTACTGTAGTTGCAAGAGAAATGGCACTTAACCATTTTTCCTATCTATGTCTTCCAAAAACATGTCTTAAACTCATGATTTACACATCATCATAAAAGACATCCCAGAGCATTATATTAATTGTATTCAATGAAAAAATAAAATACAAATTTGGATGAGCAGAATAACTGAAAGACTGGAAGGAAAAACACCAAAATATTATCAGTATTTACTTTGGGAGATTGAGATTGGATTTTTCCCCCTGAATTTTAACCTTTTTTATTTTTTTTTTAAAAAGTTATACAAGAAAAATAAATTTGCTCAAAAATACTTGTGATAATAACCCCAGACCTAGAGCTACATGCTTAAGGAACAATTAAGAATTTTTTTTCACTCCTAAAATATTAGCTTGTTTGTACAGATTGATGTGAAAACAGTGGCTTGCAGTTTATCTTATATTTGACTCTAATTTTACGGCCAGGGATTAGCCCTGTGATAGTGCATACAGGCTAGATTTACAATACCAGTGTCTTTTCTCTCCAAGGAAAGCACATTAAACTGCCACTCTGGTTCCGGGGCCACCTCAACCTGAAAGCCCAGTAGCTGTTAGACCTTCAAAAGTTCCTTTAAATAGGAAAAAAAAACCAGCAAGCAAGCAACAACAACAACACAACACAAGAAGAGAAGGAATGTTTTCTGTAGCGGTTTCAAAGGTGTACTGTCGGCTTGCTTTCTTGAGCAGAGCTCTCCACCAGAATTCTAGGAGCCACTGGCTTATCAGTTGATGGAGGAAAGATATTCAAGGAGAAATCCGCACAGACGCTGTTAGCCAGTGGCCAGCACCAAACACACAAAATGATAAGAATGTCAATGTTTAAAAGAGCTGGAACTTTTTGAAACAGAGAAGTACATGGACTTTGTCAATCTGATGTTTTAACGAGGAGACAGATGCCACCATTTTGCTTTGCCAACCTTTTTTTTAGTGGGGAGCGGGGGGAGGGGTTGCCTGTTTCTGAGGATACTAATTATATCTCAAGTTACAGTCAAGAAAAAATTTCCCTCTCGACTACTGTTGCTACCAGCAATTGGGCTCAGAATTAAGTATTTTTGTAAAATAGTAATGCTGGAAGTATTTTAATGTCACTTAAAATATGAATATTTGGAGCTTTCCTAAATTTCCAACTTTTAAAAAAATTCCTTCAGGCAATTTTTCTTAACAAGAATGCAAATGACATAGATGTCTTTAAAGTGGAATTTCTCTCTTCTAAAACAATAGGATTTTCTCAAACACAGTGAGGAATCATTACCAATAAATGAGAGTCAATTTGTATTTTACCTTTTAAGCTAAACATAATATACAGCATGATTCAGTCCAACAAAACATGTTTTGAAGTAGGTAAATCTGTTCATAGCAACTTCACAAATGTTCCTTTGACTTCGGATTTATTATTTCAACTGTCTCTGGTGAGGGCATTTCATATGCTTATAAATCTCTTTAGTTTCTTTTTGTGTTTTAGTGCTTCATGTTAATGGACTCCATAACTGTTACATAAAACACATCTATCAGCAAAGGTTTGGGAACAAACATTTATACCAAGACTGTTTAAAAGTTGGCAGCCTTGGTGGGCAGTAAATAACAGTGAATAGGACAGAACATAAATACACAGATCAATTTAATAACAGATTGTCTCCAAAGAATTAAAAACAGTGTTGCCTGAACTGTCAAGGAAGACACATCCAGCACTCAGATCAATGCAGCATGAAGTAGGAATCATCAGGGTTTCACAGCACTAGATTTCAGTTCTCTTGCATAAATACATTTTTCTTAATTTTTGGAATATAATCAATGTTTAATCCATCTCCTCACAAGTTGCAAGAACCGTATGTACTTGCTCTTCACTTCTCGTCACTCCCAATTATCATGCTGGAATACAACTGTGCTTCCATGTTCCCTAAATTAACCATTTTTGACCACTTACTTTAAGTTAGATGTCTGTGCAATCTCCACGACTCTTGAATATCACAGAAGCAGGTATATTAAAGTTTCCAATGAACTTTAATTCCTCAGTTTTCTTGGTTTCTAATACCTTCCTCCCAGAGTTAAAGAGCACATTGTACGCAAGATCCTTTGTACACAGTAGGTACTTGATGCAGGTTAGATTTGCCTTCTGCAATCTTTCTCCACAGGCTGAAAAATATTCCTTTACATAGTCTTAAACCTGTCCATGTACATACACATCTTACCTTTGAAATGTCTTGAGGGCATCTTCGTTTGGTATCCCAGGGCCCAGCCTGGGTCAGGTCAACACTGCTGCTTCTGTTCTGGCTGGTGGGGAAGGAGATCAGGGAGGGTGAGAACAGGGTGACTTCATGACACCTGCCTAGAAGAATGTTTGCCAGTTTTGTCTAGGTTGGCAAATAAAAGCGAGATTAATTTTTAATACTTTGAAGAGTTTGTCACCAAAAGTTTAGCAGGGGCACTCATGAAGGGGAGAACAATTGGGTAAACGACCAGCTCCAGAAGAACGTGCCATGCATGTTAACAACAAGAACATGAGAGCCCAGTAATTTCACCCCTGATGTCAAGTTCTAGCCAGCAGGCTCTAGTGCCTCCTGAGGATCTTAGGTGACTTCATGCTTCTCTTATCCTAACACTGGAAGGAAATTTTCCAGGCAAAAACTCATCATGCAAACAGCTAGTAATGAACAAAGGCCTTAGGCATTTATTTTTAAAAAGGGAATTTAATTTTAAAAAGGTATTTGTGTCAGTTCCATTATAGTTTGAGGGGAAAGTAATATTTGACTGAACTAAGATGTCATTTACATAAAGGAGGGGAAAAGTTAATACACTGTACAAAAAATAAAGGGTTTTGAAAAAGACTGAAATGTAGTTTTGAGAACCACATTTTATAAGCAGCTGAAATCTAAAACTTGCTTCTGATATGCTAGGAACAAAACCCACTAAATAGGGATAAAACGGTATTCTTTGGTACTCATAAATGATTAATAAATGAAACATAAGCAGTCTGTTTCTGCGATGAATCAAAACTACAACAACAAAAGAGGCAAACTGAAAACATTAGACTGTTGTTATTTATTTTGATATTATAAAATATAACTGCCAAAAGATTAGCTAATCTTTTTATAATTCATACATGTGATACTAGGGTTTCATTTCATAGTCTTACATCTTTGTCTACAATTGTAATTGTACAATTTTACACTATGATTATATCACTTCAAATATTTTTTGCATGTGAAAGAGACCATACAGGAATGCCCACAAATGAAAGTAATTGTGTTAGGGTAGTAAGATTGCTTATAAGTGACTTTTGAAGAATTAGTGACTAAGAATTTTCCAAAATTTCTAAAAGACATCAAGTCACAGAATCAAAAACCTCTATGAATCCCAAGTAGGAGAAATATATTTCTGAAAATTTACACTTATGCAAATTCTTTAAAACTGCTTATAAAACAAAATATATAGAGAACAATGTTAAAATCATTTAGATAAAAAAAACAGACACCTTCAAGGGAGCAATAATTAGATTAACAGCAGATTTCTCAATAGAAATAATAGAAATCAAAAGAAATGACATATTCATACCACTGAAAGAAAATAATTTTATACTGGGCAAAAGTATCCTCAGGAATGAAGACATTTTCAGGTAAACAAAATAATTTGTCACTAGCCGACTGGCACTTAAGTAAATACCAAATGGAATTCTTCAGGCAGAAGATAAATGATCACATGTATAAAGTCTGAAATACAGGAAGTAATGAAGAGCAATGATAATATAAATATGTGGAGGAATCTAAGTATATATGAGTTTATTAGGCAATAAGAATTATATGTTATGGGGGTAAAATAAAATGACACCATTGCATAAAATTCCACAGAGGGCAAATGGAGGTAAAGTATCCTGAGGTTCCACCATTACCCAGAAAGAGAATAAAAAGTAACAAGTAATGTTAGGCTTTGAAGAAACAAGAATATGTGCCGTCATCTCCAGTACAACTACCTAAGAATAATACAAGAACATATACTTATCAGTGCCGTGTGTTGGGGGGAATACAGAATATTAAAATCTGTTGCACCACGTAAGAATAAAGCAAGAGAGCGGAGAAAGGGGGAAATAAAACAGGACACCAATAGCAAGAAAACAGAGATCTTAGTTTTAAACTCAAATATGTAAGTGAATATATTACGTGTCAATGGACTACATGTTCTATTTAAGATTATTAAACTTCATTTAAAAACCAATTTATGCTACTTAAAAGATATATATTAAAACATAAGGACAGAAAGAATGAAAGTATAATCATAGAAAAAGATAAATCAAAAGAGTTATATTAATATCAGACTTTCAGGCAAAAAGCATCACTAGAAATAAAGAATATTTCATAATGACAAAAAATTCATCAAAGTTTAGATTTGTTTGCATTCACTAAAATTGCTTCAAAATACATAAAGAAAGAAAAAATTTACAGACCTACAAGGAGAAATAGACAATCTACAGTCATAATGAGATAGATTTGTAACACATTTATCTCAGTAACTCTTACAACAAGCCGATAAAAAGTCAGTAAGAATAAAGATACACATGCAGGGCTGACGAACGATCTAATGGACACATATCAATACATAGAATAGGCAGAATCAAAAAACTTATTCAGATCCTCTGTGAAAAGGAAGTCTTTACATATTTGAAAAGAATGAAATAATACAGAATATGTTCTCTGACCACAATAGAACTTAAGCTTGAAATCACTAACAAAAAGATTTTTTAAAAGTCATCCTTTGGAAATAAAGTACTATACCTCTACAATATGGGTCAAAAAAGAAATAAAAATATAAAGTAGAAAATATTTTTAGCTGAATGATAAGGAAAACTCAAGGGAAGCAGCTGAATCTGTGCTTATTAAAGGGAAACTTTTATTATTTTCATTGCATAAAAAAAGGCATAAAGATTGATGAACTAAGAGTCTATCTCGAGAAGACAGAAAAATAACAGTAAATTAAACTCAAAGAATAAAGTTAGAAAATAAATTAAAAAGAAATATATTAATATTATATTCACCAGCTTCCTTGGTGAAAGTGCCCAAGGAAAATGAGAAAATAAATAACCAATGTCAGGAATGTAAAAGAAGGTATTACTACAGGTCCTTACTATATGTCTGTGTTTTATAGACATTACTATAAAATCATAAAAAGATTTTAAACTTTATGTAAATCAATTTTAATATATAAATGAAATGGATATATTCCTTGAAAAATACATGTAAAAATTGACAGAAGGATAGAAAATTTGAATAACCCTTCAACTATTAAAAAAATTAAATATATAATTTAGAACTTTACAATAAGGAAAACTCCAGGCCCAGATGGCTTTAAACAAACATTTAAGGAAGAAACGGCAATCTTACACAAACCCTTTAAGACTACAGGAAAAACAGCTACCATTTCCCAATTCATGGTAAGGGATATAAAAATTGACAGGACATTCCAAGAAAGGAAAATTTCAGGCTAGTCTCATTCATGAATTTAAATGCAAATATCCTGAAAACAGTATCAGCAAATTTACCAACTAACATCAAAATAGCCTGTGGGTGATCAACTCAGTCTGCCCTGGAAAGCCAGGGTCACACTTACCTACTGTTTTCTCCTGAACTTTAGGAGAAAATTTTGTTTGTTTGTTTTTGGTGAGTTTTTTAATAAAAAAAATTTAGCAAACCACATCTAGTAATATGTAAAAAGGCCAATACATGTTGGCTATATTCCAGAATGCAAGCCTGGGTTAAGATCTGAAAATCAATGCAATTCATCACATTAACAGAATAAGGGAAAATCATATAATTATTTCAATTGATTTCAATAGATGTTAATAAAATTCAAATCAAACATATGATAACAAAAAGCTCCTAGCAAACTAGGACTAGAAAGGAATTTTATTAATCTGAAAAAAGATATTCCCCAAAAGAATCTTCAGCAAACATCATACTTCATGGTGAAACATTGAAAGTTTTTCATCTGGGACTGGGCACAAGATGGGTGTATGAGCTTCCTAGGGCTGCGGTAACAAATAACCACAAACCAGGTTACTTTAAAAGAGAAATTTATTGGCTCAACAGTTCTGGAGGCTAGTAGCCTAAAATCAAGGTGTTGGCAGGGCCAAGCTCTCTTTGAAGGCTGGAGGGGAAGATCCTTCCTTGCCTCTTCCTAGCCTCTGATGGTTGCCAGCAATCTTTGGCATCCCTTGGCTTGTACACTCAGCACTGCAATCTCTGTCTGCATCTTCACAGGGTGTTCTGCGTATGTGTGTGTCTGTGTCTCTTCTCTTCTTTTTATAAGGACACCAGTCCTACTAGAGTAGGGCACACTCTACTCCAGTATGATCTCATCTTAACTTGATTATGTCTGCAAAGCCTCTATTTCCAAATAAGGTCACATTCACAGATACTGGAGTTTAGGACTTCAATATCTTTTTGGGGGGGACAATTCAATCTACAACACAAGGACTCCCATTGTTGCCACTTCTTTTTGTACTACAGGTGCTAGCCAGTACAATAAGGCAATAAATAAATAAATAAATAAAAGGCATAATGAAATAAAACAGTAATTATTCATAAATGATATAATTGTCTATGGAGAAAATTCTAAATAATTCACGGATAAATTATTAGAATGAATAAGTAAGCTTCACAAGGTTGATATATAAAAAGTTAATATATAAAATTAATTTTACTACAATATAATAGCAACAAACAGGAAAATAAATGCTTAAAATGGTACAATTTATAATAGCATAAAAAACCCAAATACTTGGAAATCAATCTAATAAAATATGTGTAAGGCCTCTGGGCAGAAAGCTATAAAATTGTATTGAGATAAATTAAAGAAGACCTAAATATGCCATGTTCATGAGTTAGAAGACTCAAAATTGTAAATTTGCCAAGTCTTAATAGATACAGTGCAATCCCAATCAAAATCCCTGTATGTGGAAACTGACAAGCTGATGCTCAAGTTGATATGGACATGGAAAAGGTCAAGAAGAGCCAGGAATTTGTTGAACAAAGTTGAGAGGACCTGCAGTACTGAATATGAAGACTTATTATAAAGCTATTTTAGCTAAGATGGTGTGGTATTGGCACACAGACAGATAAATGGGCCAATGGGACAGAGTGCCCACAAAAGGCACATGCATATAAGGACACTTGCTCCACGACAGAAGTAGCACTAAAGAGCAGTGAGAAAAGGAGAGACTTTTCAATAAATTGTGCTATGACAAGTGGATATTAATATGGGGAAAAAATGAATTTGTTCCCTACCTTATGCTCTGCACCAAAATAGCTACATGCAAAAATATGGATGAATTTCTCAAACATAAGTTAAGCAACAACAACAAAATACTGTAATATTCCATTCATACAAAGCTAAAACAAAACTAAACTATAAGAAGCCAGGATTGCAGTTAATTTGGGGAGGAAAAAGTGTTAATTGGCAGGAGCTATAAGAGGAGTTTCTAGGAAGCTGGTGAGTATTTCATTTCTTTGCCTGGGAGTGGGGTGGGATGGTGGTGGTATAAAAAGTAGTTAGGCACATTCATTCACTCAACAACTATTTATAGAGAAATCATTGTATACCAAGCATTCATGGTACTATTTCAGGATCCTCAAAAGGCATGATCCCTGCTCTGGTGGTGCTTTCCTCTGATAGCAGAGACAGACAAAAATAATTGCAGTAATGAACACAGATAAATACACACAATCACCTAGCGGGGTAGGTGCTCCGAGAGTTAACCTTAGCTCGCTGCACAACATGGACTCTTTATTGGGGGTGGGGTCGAGGAGGAAAGCCATTAAGTCCTCCACTGCACTGAATCATAAAACTAGTTCAGAAGTGTTCTGCCCACCCCTAAAAAGCAGTGGTTACTCCTTTTATCTATAATGAATGGTTCCAATGACATTTTAGATCTACACTTAGTTACCCTTAGGTATTCTACCCGTTTATCCCAAGGAAAATCTTGGCCTGAAAGTCATGGAACCAGCCCCTAAAAAACCCAACAGAATATCATTAATTTTTAGTTAATTTTAGGGCTCTTACTCTAAAATCAAAAAGTGCTTTTGAAATCCTAATTTAAAAAGCCATGAGTATTAAAACAACCTGTTCCAGGTTATGAAATACTTATACGCCGCTCATGGTAGGACACCTGGGAAATCAGAAAATTACAAAGAAAACAAAAATCCATAACCCTATCGCCATAGCTACTGTAAATGTTGTGTTGCATCTCTTTCAATTTTTGAAATGTCTGTGTATATTAATTTTCACAGTCAAGAACAGAATTCCTATATGGTTTTGCAACCTGAGTTTTCCATTTAAAAATACAATGGGAATTTTCCCGGTCATTAAATCTTCCTAAACATAATTCTTAAGTTTGTAAAAAGTCTATCCTGTAGATATACCTAAAAGTCAGTTTGTCTGCGCTTGTTTTCATAGGAAAGAATTCTGTCGACCACGGTCGTGGGCCTGTGCAGGTAAACGCTGCCCTGTAATCAGAGTAGGTAAGATCACAGGATCACCCTCCAAATAAAGTACTTAAAACCAATTAAAAGTTTTCCAGGGCAAAGGGAGTATTGTGCATCCAGCCATTTTCAGTTTCCCCCCAAACGCGAATCATCTCGGTGAGAGGCCATCCAGGGGTCGCCGAAGCTCTGAGACGCGCCCGACGCGGAGCCAGAGGTTGTGGGGGCCGGCGGCCAGGCGCGCGCCGGAGCGGCTCCGGGGCGGCTGCGGTCGCAGGCCCGCCCGGGCCGCGGAGGTCCCCGCGGGGCGCCGGGCGGACCTGGGTCCCTAGCGTCCCCGACTTTCCGCGCGGGTTGACCCGCGCCCACCCCGTCAATTCCCGGGACGCGCCCGGCCGCGCCTGCCCCGAGCCGAGGGTCCGCGCCTCTCCGTCCCGGCCCCGGAGCCCGGAGCACCGGCCGCTGGCGCAGAGGTCGGGCCCGGCGGCGCCGTCCGCTCGCGCTGCTCCCAGTCCCGAATTCTGGTCGCGCAGCTGAACCGGGGAGGAACACGCGCCGAGTCCCCGCCCTGTCCGACTGCCGGATCCCCCCTCCCCGCCGCCCGCGGGAGCGCGCAGGCGCAGCGGCCGGGAGCCCCGCCCGCGGTGCGGGAGCCAGCGGTCGCCCGGCGTGGTCACCGCCGCTGCCGCCGCGCACCATGGGCCCGAGGCCGCGGCTGCTGATACCTCTCGTGCTTTGCATGGGGCTCGGCGCGCTCGTGCCTTCTTCGGAGGCCTCGGGCGTTCGCAAGCGAGGCCCCGTGGTGACGGCCAAGGTGACCGAGGAGCGGGCAGCAACTTCCCCTTACGTGGGCTCTGGTGCTTTGGGCACGGGGACCTCTGTGGCGGGCCAGCGAGAAGGGGGCTTCCCTGGCGGGGCGGGGGCGGGGGCGGGAGGCCGCCGCGGGGCTCGGTGGGAGGGGGCCATCCGCGGGGGTGGGCCGGCGCCCCCCCGGGAGACTCCGGCCCACCCGATCCGAAGTCATCAACCTGGGACCGGAGAGGCTTTCGGAATCGGCGGGCCGGTTCTCCAGGAAGGAGACGGACCAAGTACTTCCTTCGGCGTGGCCTGGACTCAGGAGCACAGCTGGACGAATAGGGGAGGGACTGGGACGGGCGGAGAGGAAGCGCGGGGGCAGAGGGCTGGCAGCTGGGCCACCCGCTGCGGATGTCACCTGGTGCTGCAAGAGCTGCGGGGCAAGCGTTGAGTGCCTCGCTTAAGTGAGAGGCTATCCTTCTCCTCTATTTAGGAATCATTGTCTTACCCAGGGAGGGAGAGGTTCGCTTTTAGACTAAGGGCTGGTGGGCAGGCCCTGGGCTTGGGGTGGTGCTAGGCACGCAGAGGCAGCACCTGTCGAATTGGGAACAGCTTCGATTTGGGGGGTGGGGAGGAGAAGTCTGCTGGCCACTTCGTCTGTAAGGCTTCTTCGTGCTTACTCCGCTTCAAATCTTTTTTTCAGCATATTTACCCAAGGTTAGAAGATAATGGGAGGGTGCGGGGAGAGAGAGAGAGGGAGGGAATAATTTGGTGCCCATGATCACTACTTCTAGAAAACCCACTGGCAGTAGTGTCTTGGAAACTGGAGAGGGCAGGCTGAAAGTGACCTTAACAATCAGTCTGGGGTTTGCCAGTGGAAATTATACTGTTGAGCTAGTAGAATGCTTAGATCCTTTACAGCGAGGAGTTGGGGGGACCAGGGGGTGGCGAGAGGGGTGTTCAGCATCTGATGCAGCAGAAGAGAGAACATAACGGCCAAGCCGCGCTGCAGGTGGAGTTGATGAACTCAGCTTGACTGTTTTGAGAAGCACAGATCCTACTCTCGGCCCTTGATCTTTTAGGCATATCTTAACTTTGGGAAATGGCTTGTGCAAGGCCACAGAGCTGAACAGGGGTCTCTTGGGATAGAGCCATGAACACAAAATTATAAAGTGTTGATGGATGTAAACCCTAATACAGATTAGGTGACATTTAAAAACACCTGAAAGTTGAGTAAAACCAACCTGGTGAAGACTCAGGAGGCAGAGGGAACTGCGCCTGCAAAGGTCTTCAGACAGGAAAAAGCCTTCTGTGCGCTCAGTGGACGCAGAGAGCTGATGGCGTGGCTTCCGCGCACGATGAGAAGAGAGTGACTTGAGATGAGGTTGAAGGAGTGAGCAGCAAGGTCATACTCAGAGGCCACGGGTAGGCATTTGGGCATTGAGGCAATTACTCTTATAATTTGAGGTCTTATCCTGAGTGCAGTTAGAGCCACTGAAGGGTTTTAAGCATGGGAATGACATCATCTCGTGTATGCTTTTAAGAGATGACCATGGCCTCTCAGTGGAGAGTGAACTGGGAGGTCATTCGGGGCTCCAAGACGGAGTCCAGAGAGTGGCTTGTTTTAGTGTGGTAATCATGGAAATGAGGAGCAGCTCAAATACAGGGTGCCCAGTTAGATGTGAATTTCAGATGAACAATGAGTAATCTTTTAGTGAGTATGTCCCCTGCACTATTTTGTGAAAAATTTTCACCTGGGAAGCATTTGCAATCTGATGGAGAGACCCATCCCAGAGCCAGTCAATTACAATCAGTGGGTGGGGCCCAGTCTCAGACCTTGCAAAAGCTTTCTGGTGAATCTGACCGGAGCCTGGGTCACCAGTTGGGGAGAGAGCCAGGGGAAGAGGCAGCTAGGGGCTGCAAGAGGAGAAGAGCTGGGGTATCCTAACCCCTAGCCTAGGGCACTGTCACTGAGGGGGCATTTTCATGTACTCTGCTCTCCAACTTGTCACTTAACATATTTTTTTCCCCAACAAATTTATCATTAAGTTCTAAAAGCTAACTGTGTAGGCGAGTCTTAAACAGATTCAACTCTGTTGAATTATTATACTTTTTCAGTGAACTTTTTAAAATAACTAAATCTATTGGAAAATGAAGACATTAAAAGTAATTTCTCTAAGTGCAGAAAAATAGTTTAATTGACCATTGCTCTAGTGTATTGTTTTCCCCAGCAGTCTTTTTGATTACCTCTGATTTCATTTAAAAAGAGGAATCTGTAAATAAGAGAGGTGCCACGGGGCCTATCAGTGGCACTAACTTCCTCCATGCACCCTGCTGCAGGGCCAGCCTGGCAGCTTCCTGCCCAGCCATAGAGGCTCAGGTGGGGGCTCTGGTTGCCTTGTCTCTGATTTTGCAGCTCTGCATTTTCCAGCCAATGCCATGGGGTCTGTGCAGGGTCCCGCACTGAGAGCGACAAAGTAGTGCTGCCATCCTATCAGCTGCATGCATGTCACCACTTATGAGCACATTAGCATCTAGTGGCCAAAGGCTACATTACGGCTGACCTTGGCCAGCTGTCCAATGTCCAAGTCTCAATTTCCTCCTCTGTAAAATGGAGATAGAAATAATACCTACCTGGGAGGGTTTTGCACTAGATGTGATCAAGCAAAATGTCTTAGTCTATTTGTGTTGCTATAAAGGAATACCTAAAGCTGGATAATTTATAAAGAAAAGGTTTATTTAGCCCATGCTTCTGCTGGCTGGAAGGTTTAAGATGGGGCATCTGGTGAAAACTTCAGGCTGCCTCCACTCCTAGTGGAAGGTGAAGGGGAGCTGGGGGGCTGGTGTGTGCAGAGATCACACCAGTGAGAGAGGAAGCAAGGGAGCGGGTGTCAGGCTCCTTTTAACAACCAGCTCTTCTAGGAACTAATAGAAAGAAAACTCCCTCCCTCCGCTCACTGCCTGGAGAATGGCAAAAAGCTGCTCATGAGGAATCACCCCAAGACCTAAACACCTCCCATTGGGCCCCACCTCCAACACTGGGGTCAAATTTCAACTTGAGGTTGGGGGGGGCAAGCATCCAAACCATAGCAGATGAGGTGCTTAGTCCACACTGAACCCCTTAACATTTCCTAACTGCTTGTCCTGACATTGTGCCCGGCACTGGGGGGAACTAACACTTTTTACCCCTTGGGGGTTCCCTGCCTAGACTTCAAGAGTCTATTAATGATCTTAATGATCCATCACAGTTTAACTAGAGGCAGCCTGGGGTTCAGATTCTCGCTCTCACATCACTTAACTGCCCTTATTCCTACTTTTCTCATTTGTAAATTGATAATAGTTCCTGCCCCCTCCCAGGGTGTGGTGAGGATTAATTATATAAGATATTCATGTCTGTTTGCTTCCCTCTTTCCGCCTCCTCCTCCAGTTTCTCCCCCTTTATTTAAATTCACCCCCTTCCCCCAACCCCATACATTCCCTCGGCCCCTGCCCCGGTGCAGGCCATCGTGACCTTAGAGTAAGAGCCTCCAGATTTTCTTTCTCTCCACTTGGGTAACATTCCCAAAGCCTCCCATGGCCCTATTCTTTCCCTTCCCTCTGTTGCCTAATAAAACTCATTCTGTCCTCCGCCTTCTGGAACTGGTGGGCGGCTCCCTTCCCTGTCCCGGTAACCCCTGTTGTGGTCAGAAGGGCTGCACTGCCTCTCTGCACACAGGCCACACTCCTGCCTTGGTGCTTTGGTCCCAGAAAGAGCTGCAGGGCTGGACCTATGCCCATCTTGTCCTTGGAGACTGCTCCCCTTCCCTCAGGCTGGCATCCCAGCACATTGTGCCTCCTCCGGGACGCCCTTCTCCGGCCTGGGCATGCAGTGTTCTCGGGCACTGGTCACGTGCTGCCTTGTACCGTGGTCATGCATTTACTTATCCTCTCTCTTTATTTTAAGCTACCTGAGGACAGGGATTTCCTTGTGCAGTGTGTGCCTTCACATTGCCTTTTACATAGATCTTTCATAAATACTTGTTGACTAAATAAGATTTTATTTTATGCTTTACATTAGAGTTGGGAAAACTGTATTTTCTTGCATTTACTCATGAAGTTGAAGGATACTGCAATTTGAGGGAAAAAATCGTATTAGTATGTATGCTAGGCTGTGTGTAAAAAAATAAGACTTTTATTGAAGGGTTATGCTGGGTAACAGGTTCTTTTCCTTCACCTTCTCATGCTGCTCTCCCAGATTTATTCTTTTTGCTTTCTAAACTTTGACAGGCTTTATTCTCTCTGCTTTACTTTAAAAGCCTGAGAGGCTTTTCTGGTGTCTTATACGATGCTTCTTTTAAGATTATGTTCCTGATTCTCTTTCAGTGCTGCTTCATTTTTGCCAGTTATTGAATTTTCACCTTGGTGTGGAAATCCCTTTGGAGATACTGCTTATCTCTGACACCAGCTCTGCGGCGAACAGGCTCACATGAGTTGGAAGCTGCTTCCTACCCCAGCCACACGGAATTGCTTTCTTCTGCGTGCCTCTTCTCCAGGGCAGGGCCTCTTATGCATTCTATAAAGCGCTTCTATATAAATAATAATAAAAGTTTTGCTGCTATGGCCATGTAAAAATTTTAAAATGCCACATGGAACACTAAATACCACATCACCAGTGACAGACGTACTGATGTATTGGCAGAAGCTCTTGTCTTGAACTAAAGCCTGACAGTCTTTACTTAGTGATTTTTCTAAACTGTAAGACATCTTTTTTCTTTGACAACCCTTCTTATATTTTTTAAAGCCATCTCTTGAATGTCTTTTTTTACCCATTCAAACAGTAAATTGGTTCATATAATCTAAACTCGCTAATAGAATGCCCTTCGACTCCACGGCCTTTTCAAGTGTTCTGTCTCAGAATCATCGTAACACAGTGATTTGTAAAGCAAAATGTATATAATTTCTTTTCAGATCAAACAGTTTAAAAAAGAGAACTTCTAAGGTTTAATCTGTGAAAGGTGGCACACCCACTTCTAGATATGTTTTCTTTTTTCTCTTCTAAAACATTGTGGTAAAGAAAGAATAAATTCTTCTTGGGTAACTTTGGGAACGTGAGGACTGACTCCAGCGTCTAAGTTTGCAGGGTGAATGGCTTTGTCAGGACCTGAGCGTAACTTTTTCTGTCCTTTGGATGAGGCTGGGGACCTGGTGCTCATACGCCGAATGGCAGGCCATTTGAAGGACCGTGGTGTGTTTCATCGTCTTTCGCAGTTTCTCGAATAGCAGACATCTATTGAGAACTCATTGGGAATTTGGCACTGTTTAAACTATAAAAAAATAAATCTGGATGGTTAGCCCTTTTTTCTCCTCACCAATTTTCTTCTCCTGCCCGATTAGAGGGCATTACCTTTTAAAAGAGCCACACTTTCCACTCTGATCTTCATCCACAAAGCCAGGAAACAGGAAGTAGCAACAGTATTTGTCTGAGGTATGAGGGGAGAAGAATTCTTGAAGACTCTCTTGGCTGACTCCAGGTGTATTCAACAAGACTTTAAATTCATTACCTAGAACAGTGCCTGGCCCATGGGTGGTGCTCCATAAATGTTTGTTGAATGAATATTTGTGAGTGAAATGCACCCACACGGTGGTTTTAGAGTACCTTTAATTGATATTATGCTCCTTCATGACTCCTTTATAAAATATTGGTGGACAGGGTCTTCTTATCTGGATCAATTCTCAGATTTTAATTTTGACTTCCCTTGTATTTGTGGCTTTTCCACATTATAACCTTCTACTCTGCCTTTCAATCACACACAGGTCTTCTTTGATGTGAGGATTGGAGACAAAGATGTTGGCAGAATTGTGATTGGCCTCTTTGGAAAAGTTGTGCCCAAGACTGTGGAAAATTTTGTTGCTCTAGCAACGGGAGAGGTAGATCTTGGTTTTATTTCCTTTAACTGTGCACAAAATTGTGTCTTCTTTCTTTTAAGCCAAATATAAAGAAGTCTTCTGGAAAAATAAGTATTAAATTAGTATGTCAGATGAACCTGTGACATCTTATCATATTTTGCTTTATTTTCCTATAAAATCTGTACAATTCAGGCACTCAGTGCCCTAAGGCCTCTAGAAATTGGGGAGAAATAATCATCAAGTGAAAATGCACTTTGCTCTCTTTTTACTCACGTTAATACTTCAGTGTAGTTTGTTTATTTTGTGGTCAGCTAGTGATAAATTTTTCCCAGTAAATCATTGCTGGAACCTAATCAAGTTCTATAGATATTTAATTTTCTCGTTTTGTTCTTTTTTTTTGTAGAGATGGGGTCTCACTGGGTCATTCCCAGATAAACACTGGGTTTATCTTTCAGTATGGGTTATATCTGCTTGTGTATTTAATGGAAACAATCTCTTTAGAAAGGATATGGATATAAAGGAAGCCAGTTTCATCGCGTCATCAAGGATTTCATGATTCAAGGAGGCGACTTCACCGCTGGAGATGGCACTGGCGGTAATGTCGGTCTTTGCCTTTCTCCTTTCCCACTTGCCAGCTGAAACCTAAGATTAAGCCAATATATTAACCCAGTATGTTAAAATCCCAAGTTTAAGGAACAAAGTCATAAAGACAACTGTAATTCTTTAAGAAGGATAGAGTTTTGAGGGCCTTATCTAACAGAATCTTGGTAGGTGTGAATGAGTGAGGAGTCCTGATTTGAAGCAGGGTTGTTTTGGTGTTCTTTGTCTTTCCACGGTGGACATATATTCATTTGGCAGGATGCTTTGCAGTTATTAAAGTGCTAGACTGCTAGTCTGCAGCCATAGGAAGAAGAGGTGGAGAACTCAGAGCCGTGTGCAGAGGCCAGTGTTGGGGGAGGAGGACCAAGGGGGAGACTGGGGTTTGGGGCAGGATCACGATGCGTTTCCCACCTTCTTTCAAAAGTCTTTCATTTTATTGTCAGCTTTTTAGTAATTAAAAAAAAAATTACAGTAATAGCTGAGTTGTCAAAATTACAATATGAACTAAATCTTATAAACAAAGTTTGAGTTTAATAAAGTACAAATAATTAAATTTCTTGAGTTCTAAGTCTCCCTCAGCTTGTTGCTCATTGAGGATTATAGCTACCCAGCTCCATGGACTGTTTTCTCTCAGAAATATAGTGAGTTCCTTTCCTGAACACACACTGTATATGGAACTATACAGAATTTAAATTGGCTTCAGGTTTCAGATTTTTGATTCAGCAAATACTGTTTTCAGTGGATATTAGTTGTCAATTTTTAAAGAAACACTTAGGCCAATTTCAGGCACTATTTCTAATTTTATATTTGTTGCAATGGCTTTTTCATTTATATTAATAACAAAAATGTCTACCATTAAATGCTTTGGTTTGTCACACACTTTTTTTTTTTATTTTTTTTTTTGAGACAGAGTCTCACTCTGCTGCCCGGGCTAGAGTGAGTGCCGTGGCATCAGCTTAGCTCACAGCAACCTCAAACTCCTGGGCTTAAGCGATCCTTCTGCCTCAGCCTCCCGAGTAGCTGGGACTACAGGCATGTGCCACCAGGCCCGGCTCATTTTTTCTATATATATCTTTAGTTGGCCAATTAATTTCTTTCTTTCTATTTATAGTAGAGACAGGGTCTCACTCTTGCTCAGGCTGGTTTCGAACTCCTGACCTCGAGCGATCCACCCGCCTCGGCCTCCCAGAGTGCTAGGATTACAGGCGTGAGCCACCGGGCCCGGCCTGTTTGTCACACACTTTTTGAAGATTAGTTTTAGTTCTTACAAAAATGCTGCAGGGCATAGGGATGTAGGATGGAGCAGAGAACCGTGTTCAAGTTACTCCAGGTAACAGGGTTTGCTGAGAATGCTCTTGGAAGCAACCCCAGCTGCTGCAGAACCTGCTCTCCCTGGAAAACCCTGCAGCCCTGGGCCTGTGCCTTCAGCGCCGGCGTCCCACCTTCCTGCCCGGGGCCAGCAGGAGTGGTGACTGAGCTTGACTCTGCTATTGTTCTCCACTTGCTACCTTCCCTGCCCAGTGTGGGCATGTCTTGAGTTAAAAGTCTCTGAATTTTGAAGAGATGAACTTTTGGACCATTTAAATTTAGCCTAGACCCCTCTGTAAGAGCTCTCCTACCAGGACACCTCAATTGTCACTGACCAACCAGTTATAAATTGCTTTTCTTTGAGATCCACTTCTGGGTCTTCTCACCAAGCCAGGATTTTGAGGTTGGCAACTGATGGGTAAGGAGCCCCGCAGAAGGGGAGGCGGGCATGGCAGGCTCTTGAGGAGTTGGAAAATGGGCAGACAGTTCTCATGGGCCATTGGGAAAGATCTGCTCTGCCTGCAGCTTTGCTAGAACTACAGACCGCATGCCTCCCTAGGTTCTCCTGTTCAAGGTTGATCCCTGGGTGCCCCCACTTGCCATCGCCCTCTGTGTCATGCTGAGCCCTGAAGTCATCGTATCTAACGACTTCCAGACTAGCTGCTGTTGCTCTTGTTGCTAAGGAAAGAAAAAGCACCAGCTTTAGAGTCAGCAAGTCAGATGTTCAAATTCTGCTCTGCCATTTTCAAGTTTTCTCACCTCTTTTTTCCCCATTGTAAAATGGAACTGAGAATACCTGTTCCTCAGGGTGGTTATGGGAATTAGCTAAGGGTGTATACTGAGGGCTTGGAACACCCTGGGTGGGTGGTGAGGTAGGAGTGGCCCAGGACAAGTAATCTCAGCCTCAGGACAGAAACAGAGCCACTGGGTTGGCTCACCCACCTTTCCATCTGGCTTTAGGATGCCATCCTGCCCTTTAGTTCCTTCTCATTCCAGAGTCAAATCTTTGACCTGCTTGATCAAGGTCTGGCCATTGGTTTGTGGCCAGAGAGTACCCTGACATCTTGCGCCACAGTTAGAGCTTTTTGTTTGTCTGTTTTAGGCCCTGGGCCCTGATTCCTTAAGGAGTTAATTTTATCTCCTCCTTCACTTCTTATGTTTGAACACCTTTTCCCCATCCTTACCTCCTATAGGGTTCTACTAAATGATTCGACTAAAAACTTACATTTCCCTTTGAAGAGTTTACTTTTGTGTGGCATCTGTTGACTCTCCTCTCTGCTTTTTGTCTCACCCAGGTGTGAGCATTTATGGTGAGACATTTCCAGATGAAAACTTCAAGCTGAAGCATTACGGCATTGGGTGGGTCAGCATGGCCAATGCTGGGCCAGACACCAATGGCTCTCAGTTCTTCATCACCTTGACCAAGCCCACCTGGTTGGATGGCAAACACGTGGTATTTGGAAAAGTCATTGATGGGATGGTAAGTTGGTATGTTTTTTCTCTTTTAAAGCCTTATGTTTTTAATGAGAGTACTGTTAATGATTTATTTTAATCTTAAAATGTGCTTGTTAGAGACCCATTATTATACCTGGCTTCTTCAAAGGTGAGTAAATTATGTATGGTATGGCATTTTAATTGTTAGGGGCATTGGAGCAGCAGCTAGGGACTTGACAAGGAGACGTGAAGTACTTAATTTATTTCACTGCTTGATATAAATAAAAAGCCCCTTTTAATGGAATCAAATAAAACCAGGGCCCATATATATACACAATGGACTATTATTCAGACTAAAAAAGAAAGGAAATTCTGACACATGCCATAATATGGAGGAACCTTGAGGACATTATGCTAAATGGAATAAGCCAGTCGTAAAAAGACAAATACTGTATGGTTCCACTTATATGAGGTATCTAAAGAAGTCGCATTTGTAGAAACAGAAAGTATAATGGAAGCTGCCGGGGCGAGGGAGGGATAAGTGGGAAGCGTTTTTAATGGGTGCAGAGTTTCAGTTTTGCAAGATGAAACAGTTCTGGAGACTGGCTGCATAACAGTGTGGATACACTTAACATTACTGACCTGTGCCCTTAAAATGAATAAGATGATACATTTTAGGTGTTTCTTACCACAGTGAAACATAAAATATTAAAAAACAGAACCCCACATGGTTCAGTGCAGACACCAAGTCACATCCAAAGACACAGGGATAGCAACCAAAAATTATTAAAGGGAATTCAAATCTATACCGTGGGGTCTCAAAGAATGGCAAAGGGGTCCAATTCATAACCCATAGGAACACTCCTTAAAATCCTCGTTACCTTTTACTCTCAACATTTCTCCTCGGCAACTGTCTGAAGTAGCTGTCTTGGCTCCTAAACGGGCAGCTGCACGCTCTGCCCAACCCAGCCCCGGACCATCCTCGGCTCCCCGGCCCACTCGTGTATTTCTTTCACGACTCTCGCCCTGTTGTTCTGATTTTGTCCAGTAGAAGTCTGGGAACTGAGCCAGCAGACTCAACCCTGTCTGGGAAAGCCATCAAAAGCCTACTTCCTTGGTCCTCGACCAGTCCTCACCTCCCTCAGTGTGGAACACTCGTGAGGCTTCCAGGGTAGAGCAAGGGCCTTTCCACCACTGTGGGTGTGGGGTGACACTAGTATTTGGGCTCAACCTGTATGTTAATCACTTGGGGTCTCCTTTAAAATGGGCAAACCCAGAAATAGGTCCATTTCTGTATCTGCTTTCTGGCCCATTTTATTATGCCCAGAACTATCACAGGGTAGAGCTAGAACTGACTCAAACTGCATGTTAACTCTTGCATTAGGTGTAGCAGATGGATAGAACTACCTTTTATTAGAGCTAGGTGTTTACAAAAATATCTAATTTTTTAATACAAAATGCTTATTAAAAAAGAAGGGAGGAAATAGACCAATATATTCTGTGAGTGACAAGCTAGTGAATGAATTTTATTCTGCGATATGTATATTTTCTGCATATTCTAAGTATTCCATAGTTAGCCTGCATGGTTTCTGTAGTCATTAAAAAAAACTTATTTCACACTTGGGCTTTTGGAGTTAGCATTGATTTTACCTGTGGGCTGCCACAGCTGCTGGTCAGAATTGAACCACGTGTCTACTTTTCTCTCCCCAGACAGTGGTGCACTCCATAGAGCTTCAAGCCACCGATGGGCATGACCGTCCACTCACCAACTGCTCCATCGTCAACAGCGGCAAGATAGACGTGAAAACGCCCTTTGTGGTTGAGGTCGCTGACTGGTGACACGACTGACAGAAAACGAGGAACGTGCTTTAGCAGGGGTGTCTGTCTGTCTGTCTGTCTGTCTTTGTCTTTCAATTCCTCAGTTACTGTTTTGTTTTTTCGCTTTCTTCTAATTTTCTACCCCAGATCACAGGAGTTATAAAAATCAACCAATCAATGTTGAGTTTGCATGAATTTTGGTAAATCACTCGCTTAGGGTGATTTCAACTTAGACATATCCCCTTCTTCCAGTGGTGCTATTTTTAAACTAGAAAACTTTGTATTGGATTTGTTTTTTAAAGAACACAGTAAATTTTTATTGCTGATTTCATTATGATTCCCAAGTTGAGCAACGCTGCAGATTTGTCTGAAACAGATGAGAACATGAAAACATAAATTCAGGTAAAGAGAAATTTGATTAGTATAATCTGATATATGTTACAGGGATTTTTACATGATAAAAAGGTGCTTTAGTGTTCTCTATATTAAATGCTTTTTATATGGATTAACTTTTTTTGCAAGATTTTTTAAAATTTAAAGTTATTTAAAAAATAAATATGCAAAAATACATGCACTCTAATGTAATGTTAACAGATTAAAGAGAGTTCTATAAATCAAAATGCTAATGCATTGGATAATTTGGGATGGGAATGCAGAGAAATTATGCCTGTCCATATCCCAGAGACCAGACCAGTTCCGGCCTGGGCTCCAGGGAGAGGAGTTCTTTTATTCACAGTACAATGGGGAGCTATCAGTTTTGAGTCAGGGAGAGGTATGATGTGATCTGCATTTACAAAATATCTGCTAAGGGGAGAATTTTTATGGAGTGGCTAACGTGGAAGCAGTACTTCTCAGAAGGCCCAAACCTTCATGTCCTTTGAATGCCCACTCCTGGGATTTGCTTTAGAAAGTGATCTGAAGTTGTAATGGACACCCAGGTTTCGGGCAGCCCAGCATCCGGTCCCCTTTTTCTGGTGATGCCTGTGCTATTTCTTACTTTTTCTTTGGAGAATCACACCATTCCCTCAACCATCTCTTGTCCTTCGCGTGGGCTGACTGTGCAGACACACTTGGCTTGGCAACCTCATTCCTTAACTCACTTGATGCATATTTATGAGTGTGGGACAGAGCTGCAGCGTTGCCCCTCATGGTTCCCGTGAAGGTGACAAATCATACTGGATGAATACATAACAGAGTGTCAGGTGGTAAATAAGTCTGTGAATTAGAAAAGACCAGAGAGATAGAATAGAGTGTGAAGAGTGTCCCGGGGAGGCCTGTGAGTGGGACCGAGGGCGCAGCAGGCCCCGGGGATTCTGGGGCAGAGTATGGAGGGGCCGGAGCAGAGGGCTCAGGGAACAGCAGAGAAGGCCGGGTGTGCAGAACGATGATGGAGGTGGGGTAGGCAGGGAAGGGACAGGACTGTCTTGTGGGCCAACCAGAACATTCCCTTGCTGTGCCCCAGTGACTGGCTCAGGTCCAGGTGTTAGACCTCAGTCATGTTAATGAGACCCCCTCCTTGGACTTCTGCTGGAATTACTGGGAACTTTTGGGAAAGGGTAGCTGTCTTCTGGAAGACCATGTAACAGAGCAGGCCTGAGGATGAAGCCAGCACGGAAGGAAGCTGATCCAGAAGAGAGATGGATTCCTGAGGCCGTCACTTTGCCTGTGTCCAGCTGTGCCTGAAGCTGGTCCACTCCTAGCTTTTTGATACATAAACCAAAACATTTTTTTTAAGCTAGAATGAATTGATTTGCTTTGACTTGAGACCTAAAGACTTTCTCTAATGAGGCAATACTGAAAAATTTTTATGTATAAAGATGTGAATTGCAGAATATTTATGATAACAAAATACTGGAAGCAGCTTGAATGTCCCAAAATGGTTATAAAACATACATCCCATAATAGAATAGTATGCATTAAGACTGATGTTACAAAACTCAGAGTAACATGAGAAAATGATTTAAAGAAAAAAGTAGAAATTCTGTATGCAGCATGACCTCAGTTATGTAAATACATTCTCATAAAGCAAATGCAACAAAATGTAAATTCACACGAAGTAAATGCAAATGGTGGGGTTTTGTTTTACTCTTTTTATGTTTTTTTGTTTTTTTTTTTTTTTTTACAAAGAAAAGTGGTGCATTTATTTGGTGATTCAACAATTAAGCAATGGTTCAGATACCTTACTACATTTGTTCCAGGTTGGTACTTTGTTTTTATGTTCTCTTTTTTCAGTCTTTTAATTTTTCTCTAGGATGCATTTCTTTTTAATAATTAGAAAAATAAAAATTAAAAAATTTTAAATAAAGGTAATATAGGAATTTGGAAACATATGAGCTCTTATACATGCAACGTGCCTCATGTCTCCAATGTCAGACAGCACACAGCCACTATTACCCCTGTGCATAAGGACACTTTACCTGGTATTTGCTATCTGTTTTCTTATTAGTGTGAGCATAAATGACATCTCTCTAGTCACAAAGCAAAAAGTGGTTCATTCTCGAAGTGCTGAAATTCTGGGACCACTAGTGCACAGGTGCTCGGTGATCATTTTACCTGTTATGCCAGATGCCTGATGAGTGCAGGACACATCCCTGCTAAAAACAGCTTATTTCTTGTACACCAAGAGAGTCAGGCCTCATACCAAAAACATCAGCAAACTGAAGACTATGAAAATACAAACTGTTACTTTTTATAGTCTAATGTTTTCTGCAAAAGCTTTTGAAATAAACAGTTCACTATTTTGCTGATCATGTTACTAAAAGGACACGTTTGTAGCTGTGGGCTGGTGTGGAATCAGGAAAATTTACACTGGATAACATCACCAAGCCCAAATTATTATAATTTAGTCTCGAGTCACTTTAATAAACAATTTAAAACATTTTGGTATTCTTAGCCATAATCTATTTTGTTCTCTTGCAAGTGTTATTTAGCAATTTTCTGGATCACCAAATGAGAATTCAGTAAAATTTATTTTGGGGTTAGATTAGTTGGAATGATTCTTTTGGAATTATCAACTACTTCATTTCTGATGAATTTTTAGGTTTTGAACAGGACTCACCAACCTCATTTCTCAATTCAGCCATTGTGAGTTACATAGAGACAAAAGCATGGCAAGGATTTTATAGCAGGAAAAGGATTTGTTTTTGTTTTTCAGCATTCCTATAATTCAGACAGCTGAAGAAATCTTTGATCTAGAAGGCTTGGAAATTCAAAGCCCCCTCAAGGCACTTTTTTTTTTCATATTAAGGAAGAGTAAAAACAGTATTTGTAATGGAAAATTTTCGTGCTGTTAAGTACATAACGGCTTTTACTTAAGTCTGTAATTCATCTTGTGGATTTAAGATTTTGGCCAAGACTAAGTTTTAGGTGTGATGTAACATAACCTCCTCCAAGATTTGCTAGTGTTACTGACATTCTAGAGTGGTGGAAAAACAACTGGCATTAATGCAGAATTAGACTTAGTCACAGGAGTTGTGTCAGAAAACAAAGATCCATCTGACAAATATTGAGTTAAAACAAAATGCATTTTAAAAATCCCAGCAGCAGTTAGATCAGAATGCTTAGGAGTCACAAATTTGAAGAATTTGGAGGACTCAACATCCTGAAACACCTTCTATTACCTACTTTTGAAGTTTTATTAGGAGTCATGTTAAGTTTCCACACCCAGTAATTTTTCAGAGTATGAAGGACTTTCCTTTTGGAGCACACTGGGCCTTGTAAGTGCTGTTTAAACTATGGTCACCGTCTGTCCTGGGTGGTAAATATTAGGTCCTATTATTTGGATAGATATCTCTACTTGAAAATTTGGCCCTTCTTCTTCCACTGGTCTCGAAGACAAGTCTGCTTCCAGTCTCTTCTGGACTGCAGAAACCACACTCGACAGACGGCTCTGAGGAGGGGAGGAAGAGCCGGCCAGCCTGGAGCAGAGAAACTAAAGACTTGATTGAACCCTGTCAGCCTTAAAGCATCTCTCACAAACACTTGGGAGCTTCTGAATCCAGCCTCCTGCAAGGTGCTCTCTGTGCCTGCTCCTGGGCGTCCTTGGGGACTCAGAGTGTGGCTCCCTTGGGGACCCCTCATGCTTGCTCATACCGAGTTATGACTGCAAACTTCCTGGGCATCTTTCCCCCTGCACTGGACGCTCCTCTGGGGCAAGGACTGGGTCTTGCTCCTAATCTACCTTCAGACAGTGCTTCACACCTAACTGACGCTTAGGAAGTATGTTCTGAATAAATGACCCCCCGAAATGCCTACATTTATACTATGAGGTGCTCAGCTCTCAAGCCCATAAAGATTGCCAAACATTGGATTCATCTTTCAACTGTTTCTACAATTTTTTAAAAGACTGTTATCTTTAAAAAAAAAACCAAACTTTTCCTCTTTATTTTCAGAGTTGAGGTTGGAAGGGCGTGACAGAAATAGATTGGCAAAAAATGAGGTGGGCAGCAGTGGGAGGAAAGGCCCCGTAGGGCGGGCCGCAGGATGGTGGCGGCCTCGCGTGAGCCGGGACCAGGAGCGTGGCGCTGTGGCACAGCGCTGGGCCGAGCGCTTGGATTTGCCCTGGGAGGTGGGGAGGAGGCCCTCTCCTTAGAGTCTCAGGCACTGTGGACACTGGCATCCACTCTGGAAACCTTCACATCTGAATCCTCAGGTGATTCCCGTGGCCCCCTGGAGCTCCACAAGGTAATCGTGTAGGGTCACAGCACGCACCACCTGCCAATTCAGGAAACAATATGATGCGCTTCACTGAGGTCCAAGTCACAGGTTTGATCTCTGTGCTTTGCTTCGTTCTGGCTACACAGCCTGTTCTTGACCCTAGTGAACGGGGGAAAGTTGGAGATGGTTCAGCACAAATCTGTCACCATAATGGGAAAATCTTGGCTCATTTCCCACTGCTGGTGGGTCAGTGTTGCATCTAGCTTTGCTTTCAAGCAGCTTCAGACATCCTAGCAAGTCGGGGCTCAAAGTTTCTAAACTGGAGGAGGGAACAAGGCCTGGGAAAGGATTTCTCCAGCCACACGGAGCTCCCTGAAGATGAGGTCCCCACCTTCCAGCTCCCATCAGTGAATGGCACTGACATCTACCCAACTGTTCAAGCCAAAAACCCACCATTTACCTTCCACATCCAAGTCCATCAGCAAGCTCGTTGGTAGTCTGCAACAAACCCTGAATGTCCATATCTCATCCTCTCCACTGCTGCCTCCCTAACCAGAAGGTCACCTCTCACCTGATTACTCGAGTGGCCTCCTAATGATCTCTCTGTTTCAGCTCCTGCGCCTGTCCATTCCATCCTCCACCAGCAGCCAGTGTGAGCTTTCCAAAATACATCAGATCGACTGTGATCCATTAGGTACACTATCCTAAACTGTGTATTGTTTACTGATGCCCGTGAGCTATTTGGAGGATTTTTTAAAAATCATGTTTTTAAAACTTTCATACCTACTAAAAATGCATGAATGTAAAAAAAGTTAAATAAATCAGATCATGTGTCCCCCGCTCCGTGTTAAACCTGCCAGTGGCTTCCCAGGGCCCACAGGCTACGAGCCAAACTCCACCACCACCTCCTGAGGGGGGCGCTGTGGGGTCCTGTCCCTGCCCATCTCCCCGCCCAGCCCCTCACTAGGCTCCAAACTCACAGACTTCAGGAGCTAGACTAAAATGCTCTTGATTTGGGGCTTTGGAACCTGCTGTTGTCTCTGCTACAACCTTTCCCTTCCCCTCTGCTTTGCCTGGCTAATGACGCCAACATCCTTCAGGTCTCAGTTTCAAAGTCACTACCTCACAGAAGGTTTTTGGCCTGTATCCAAATGTAAATTGGGTGCCTTCCCTGCATATAAGTAAACCTTATCTTTCCTCATAAGACGTAACACACACTTTTTAAATTTTTTTTATTTCTTCTCAGATTTTTTTTATTTCAGCATATTATGGGGGCACAATGTTAAGGTTACATACATTGCCCTTGACCCTCTCCCCCGTCCAGTCAGAGCCTCAAGCCTGATCATCCCTCAGACGGTGCACATCATACTCATTATGTATGTATATACTAATCCCCTCCTCCCCCCTCCCGTCTGCCCGACACCTGATAAATGTTGTTCCTATGTGTCCACTTAGGTGTTGATCAGTTAATACCAATTTGCTGGTGAGTACATGTGGTGCCTGTCCATCCATTCTTGGGATATTTCACTTAGTAGAATGGGTTTCAGCTCCACCCAGGAAAATACAAGAGGTGCTATATCACCATTGTTCCTTATAGCTCAATAGTATTCCACGGTATACATATACCACATTTTATTAATCCACTCACGTATTGATGGGCACTTGGGTTGTTTCCACAACTTTGCAATTGTGAATTGTGCTGCTATAAACATTCGAGTACAAGTGTCTTTTTTATAGAGGGTCTTTTGTTCTTTTGGGTAGATGCCCAGTAGTGGGATTGCTGGATCAAATGGTAGATCTACTTGTATCGCTTTCAAGTATCTCCATATTGCTTTCCACAGGGTTTGCACTAGTTTGCAGTCCCACCAGCAGTGTAGGAGTGTTCCTATCTCTCCACATCCACGCCAACATTTTATTGTTTTGTGAC
>CAUYRT010062047.1:0-56541 GCA_963574885.1 Lepilemur ruficaudatus | reverse complement strand
CAGTGTAAGAGTGTTCCTGTCTCTCCACAACCTTGCCAGCATTTGTTGTTTTGGGATTTTTTGATAGCGGCCAATCTCACTGGGGTTAGGTGGTATCTCATTGTGGTTTTGATTTGCATTTCTCTAATGATTAGAGATGTTTAACTTTTTTTATATGTTTGCTAGCAATTATTCTGTCTTCTTTCAAAAAGTTTCTGTTCATTCTCATTGCCCATTTATTGATGGGGTTGTTTGATTTTTTTTCTTGTTAATTCCTTTGAGTTCTGGGTAGATTCTTGTTATTAGACCTTTATCGGATGTGTAGATAGCAAATATTTTCTCCCATTCGGTAGGTTGTCTATTTGCTCTAGTGATAGTTTCTTTGGCTGTGCAGAAGCTTTTTAATTTGATCAGATCCCATTTGTTTATTTTTGTTGCTGCAGTAATTGCTTTGGGGGTCTTCTTCAAGAATTCTTTGCCTAGGCTGATGTCTGAAAGGGTCTTCCCAACATCTTCTTCTAGGATTCTTAAGGTTTCCTGCCTTAGGTTTAGGTCTGTTAACCATCTTAAGTGTATTTTTGTGAGAGGTGAGAGGTAGGGATCCAGTTTCATTCTTCTGCATGTAGCTATCCAGTATTCCCAGCACCATTTATTGAAAAGAGATTCTTTTCCCCAATGTATATTTTTGACTGGTTTATCAAATATTAGGTTACCATATGCAGATGGTTTCATTTCTGGGCTCTTAGTCCTGTTCCAAAGATCAATGCTTCTGTTCTTATGCCAGTACTATGATGATTTGATTATCATTGCTTTGTAGTACAACTTGAAGTCTGGAAGTCTGATGCCTCCCAGTTTGTTCTTTTTGCGTAAGATTGCTTTGGCTATACAAGGTCTTTTCTCGTTCCATACAAGGGTGGAGCTGAGAAAGAGGCTGTTCATCCTGAAACACTGTCGGCAGACTGTTACCTCCACTTCACTTCCTCTTCCCTGCTGGAGGCTGAAAGATGGTAGAAGCAACCTATCAGATTTTGGTTGATAATCCAGTCCCAGTAACTCCGGTCCTGGACAAAGTACGCAGATGAGAAAGAACCAGTGAAAGATCACAGGAAACATGAAGGGTCAGAGAGGAGTCACCTCCAAAAGAAAATACTGGATCATCACCAACTGACACCAACTTACATGATACGATTAAACTGACAGAGGAAGAATTGCAAATATGGATTGTTAGAAAACTCAATGGAATTGAAGAGAAAATTGTTTCCTAACATAGAGAAACCACAAGAACGATTTAGGAAATGAATGAAAAATTCTCCAAAGAAACTGAAATAATACGGAAAAATCAAACAAATCCTAGCAATGAAGGAAACATTCGAGGAACTCCAAAATTCAGTGGAAAGTCTTAAGAATAGGATCGATCATGCAGAGGAGTGAATTTCACAGCTTGAAGATTATGCCTATGTGCTAAACAAATCAGAGGAAGAAAGGAAACACCAAAGCAAGAGACAAGACCAAAGCTTACAAGAAGTGTGGGATTATGTAAAAAAACCAACCTCAGGTTTAGGGATACCAGAGGGGAAAGAGGCACATTCACAAGGGCTGGAAAATTTATTTCACGGAATACTGGAGGAAAATATGCCGGGCCTGGCCAGAAATCTCGATATTGAGATACAAGAAGCACACAGAACTCCTGGGAGACTCAACGTGAAAAAGCAATCACCTTGTCACATGGTTATTAGACTGACCAAAATAATGCGAAAGAAGCAATCCTCTGTGCAGCCAGACAAAAACAACAAGTAAGCTACAAAGGTAGGCCTATCGGACTAACTGCAGACTTCTCAACCAAAACCCTACAAGCCAGAAGGGATTGGGTGCCTATCCTTAATCTTCTAAAACAGAATAAAGCCCAACCTAGAATTCTTTATCTGGCAAAATTAAGTTTTATCTATGAGGGAGAAATAAAGTCCTTCTCAGACAAGCATTCTCTGATGGAATTCGCAAAGACCAGACCAGCCCCTACAGCAAGTACTTAGATCTGCCTTTCCCACCAAACAGGGCAATAGGCACTCTTCGAAGTAAAACCTTCAAAGAGTTAAAGGCTAGAACTTGAACTACATGATGGCTCAAGGAGTAAAACAAAGCAACTGGACTTTCCCCAACAATACGAATGGAAATCTTCCTCAAATTTCAATCCTTTCAATTAATGTTAATGGCTTAAACTGTCCTCTGAAGAGAAATAGACTGACAGAGTGGATAAAATCCACAAGCCCCGTATCTGCTGTCTACAGGAAACACATCTAACCCACAAAGATGCCTTCGGGCTGAAGGTCAAGAGATGGAAAACTATCATCCAGGCAAACGGAAGTCAAAAGAAAGCAGGAGTAACTATACTATTTGCAGATAACATAAGCTTTAAAATAACAAAAGTAAAAATGGATAAAGAAGGCCACTTTATAATGGTGAAAGGGAAGTTCCAACAAAAAGATTTAACTATTCTTAATATTTATTCACCCAACATAGGAGCACCTAATTACATAAAGCAAACCTTGTCTGACCTTAATAACATGTTAAAACAATACTGCCATAGTAGTAGGGGACTTCAACATTCCATTGAATGAACTGGATAGATCCTCCAAACAGAAAATAAGCAAAGAAATAATGAGCTTAAATAGAGCTCTTGAACAAAAGGATCTGACAGATCTCTATGGAACATTCCACCCAAATAAAGTTGAATTTACATTCTTCTCAGCAGCCCATGGAATCTTCTCCAATATTGATCACATATGAGGTCGCAAATCAGATCTCAACAAATTCAAAAAAAGTGAAATTGTACCATGTGTCTTCTCTGACCATAGAGTTATAAAATTAGAGTTCAATTCCTATAGAAACTCTCACCACTTCACAGAGTCATAGAAACTAAACAATTTACTATTGGCAAACTCTTGGGTCAAAGAGGAAATTCAGTGGGAAATCAAGAGTTTCTTCTAACTAACTAAATGATAACGGAGAAACAAGTTACCAAAACCCGTGGGATACAGCGAAAGCATACCTGAGAGGAAAACTAATAGCAATAAATGCTCACATCCAAAAAACAGAAAACTTAGATATTGACAACCTAATGAATAGACTCAAGGAATTGGAAGAAGAAGAGCAAACCAATCCCAATCCTAAGAGAAGAAAAGAAATAACTAAGATCAAAGCAGAACTAAATTAAATTTAGAACAAAGGAATTATACAGAAGATCAACAAAACCAGAAGGTGGTTTTTTGAAAAGATAAACAAAATCGATATCCCTCTGGCTAGATTGACGAGAACTTAGAGGGAAAGTACTCTAATAAACTCAGTTAGAAATGAAAAAGGAGAGGTCACTACAGACACCATGGAAATACAAAACATTTTTTTTGATTATTATAAAAAACTATATGCTCAATGATTCATTTTTAAATTGCTAAATAGTATTCTATTTAATGATGGTACCATGGATCCCTGGTTTTGGCAATGATGAATAAAGCCACTATAAACATTCATGTAGAGGTTTTTATGTGAACGTAAATTTTTATTTAACTTGAGTAAATACCTAAAGTTTAGGATTACTTGGTCATACAGTAAGTGTATTTAAGTTAATGAGAAACCCGAAAACTCTTTTCCAACATGGGTGTACCATTTTGCCTACCCACCAGCAATGCATGAGAGCTTTATTTGCTCTGCATCCTCACCAGTACTTGATATTGTCAGTATTTTTTATTTTAGCTATTCTAATAGTCATGAAGTGGTATCTCATCATTGTTTTGATTTGTATTTTCTCAATAACTAATGACATAGAGCATCTTTTCATGTTCATTTCTTTGGAGACGTGCCTGCTCAGATCATTTGCCCCTTTTAAATAATTGGATTGTTTGTACTCTTATTGAATTTTGACTTTTTTTTAATATACCTTGACTAAAAGTCCTGTATCAGATATATTATTTGCATATATTTTCTCCCAGTCTGTAGCTTCTTTTTATCTTCTAAACAATATTATTTGAAGACCTTTTTTTTTTTCATTTTGAAGCCGTCTCGTTCATCAACTTTTTTCTTTTATGGATTATACTTTTGATGTATCTAATAAATCCTTACCTAACAAAGGATCACAAAGATTTTCTTCTGAGTTTTCTTTTCTCCTGTGTTTTTCTTAGTTTTAGATTTTACATGTTGGTTTGTGATCCATTTTGAGTTAATACTTGCTTATGGTATGAGGATAGACTTTTTTTTTTTAACTTGGCAATATTTCTTTATTTTGTTCTCCAGTTTTATTGAGGAACAATTGACAAATAAAAATTATATATATTTATGATATACAACACAGTGGTTTTATATACATATACATTGTGAAAAGATTACCAGAGTCAAGCTATTTAACATATTCATCACACCACAAAATTACCATTATTGTGTGTGTGTGGTGAAAACACTTAAGATCTATTGTCTTAGCAAATTTCAAGTATACAATAGCTATTATTAACAATAGTCAACATGTTGTACATAGATCCCCAGAACTTATTCATCTTATAACTGAAAGTTTGTACCCTTTGATCAACACCCCCCACCATTCCACCCCACCTCCCCAGCCCCTGACAACTATCATTCTACTCTCTGCTTCTGTGAGTTCAACTTTTTTAGATTTTACATATAAACAAGATCATACAGCATTTGTCTTTCTGTCTGGCTTATTTCACTTAATGTTCTCTAGGTTCATTCATGTTGTTGAAAATGTCAAGTTTTCTCCTTTTTAATGGCTGAATAACATTCCGTTGTGTATATACATATTTCAATTAAATTGAGAACAAAGGAATTATACAAAAGATCAACAAAACCAGAAGCTGTTTTTTAATATATATATATATATATATATATATATATATATGCACATACCACATTTTCTTTTCTTTTTTTTCTATTTCAGGAAAATATAAGAGTACAAACATTTTGGACACATTTTATATCTTTGCCTCTCCCTAGCAAGGGTTAGAAGTATGCCCCTCCCTTCCACAATTCTCACCACATCCCTCAGATGTGGGTCGATCCCCCTCAAGCTCCAAATCCCACCACCATTTGAACTGGTGAACACCACCACCATTTGAGCACCATAGTGTTAGTCTGTACCAATTTGATGGCAAGTACATGTGGAGCCTATTCTTCCGATCTTGTGACACCTCATTTTGGATAATGGGCCTAAGCTCAATCCAGGATAATATAAGTGGTGCTAGCTCACTGTCGTTTCTTATAATTGAGTAATATTCCATTGTATACATATACCAAAATTTAATAATCTACTCATGAATTGATGGGCACTTGGGTTGTTTCCATGTCCTTGCAATAGTGAATTGTGCTGCCATAAACATTTGGTGCAGATGTCTTTATTATAGAATGTCTCATGCTCTTTTGGGTAGATCTTCTTAGACGATATTCTATTTGAGTCCAGGAATGTCAGGGCTTATTAAGGAGTTTATTCTCTTCAGCCTCCTCACTGTAGCTGGGGGCTTTAAGAAGCCTCTAGTCTTGGCAAATACTCATTAAAATAAAAAGCCACCTGGGGACGCTGGAGAAGAACTCTGTCAGGAAGCCAATTAACTCAGGTCTACCCCTGACTCTGTCTGCTCAGTAGTTATTCCAGGGCTACTTCCTTGCTCCCTTTTTATTTTTGTACCCTGTAATTAGTTACTGTGCCATATAATTTCCATAGCCACAGGAAGCATTTAACTGTAGCATCAGGGACACCTGGAAAAAAAAATTAATTCTAGGGAGATTGCTGTTTGGGTGACTAAAGCACCTCAGGACAGAAGATCACAACTCTCTGAGACATGCTATCGATTTAAGGACCAATGGTTCCTTCCTGCATACCATACCAAATACCCTCCTCATGGCTGTGTGATCCAGCTGAGAACAGCAAGGGCTCCTGAAAACAGTCTCACTGTCACATCTGGTTTCTAGGTTGTAACCAGACACTGATCTTAGTTCTGAAAGGAATACAACCTATTCCCTCCACTAAACAACAGAAAGCAGGTCAGATTCTTATTTGAACCATGACAAATAAAATCGTACTCTGGCAAAACAGTGAAGTTTGGTTTAATTTGACATCTCAGTCTCAGCACTCATCACACACACACTCATCTCTCTCTCTCTCTCTCACACACACATACACACACACACACACACACACACACACACACACACACACAAATACCCTCTCCTAATTCTCCAATCTACTCTCAGCACTTCCATACATTCCAAAATGTCAATGACTAAATTACTTCTTCCAAGAGTATATTCCTTGCTATTGATCTTTTCACTTTTTATTGAATCCATACTATTTGCTTAGCACTCAGCTGGGTGCTTTGAAAGATATTTAGATCGAGCCACAAAATGTTGCTGCCCTCCAGGAACAGTCAGGTTAGTAGGAGAAAGGTAAAGCCAAATTTGTGGCTAATTTTTGTATGATGAGACAGTTTATGTGCCTTATTTTAACATCTATCCTGAAGTCAGTATTCTTATTCCCATTTTTAAAATAAGAAAACTGAGATTTGAAGAGGTTAGATAAATATTTGAGGTGCACAGATATATGTATCAGTGCGAGAGCTCCAATTTGAACCCACTACTGCCTGTCTCCAAAATCCATGTTCATTTTTATTACATTCATTTATAATAACTACAAGATAAAAAAGAATATAATTTATATAAGAGAGGAGATATTATAGTGGAAATTATCTAGATGTTGTCTTTGTTTGAAACTGTATTCCTGTGCCTAGTATCAAACTTACTATAAAATTGAAAATCAATACATATTTGTTGAGAAAATATCACAGAGGAAGAAGTGCTTTGTGGCCAGAACACAGATCAACTGAAATCATGAATTTTTGGGGCCACAGGTAAGGCTGGTCCTAGATATTTCCTACCAGAATGGGTCCCAAACACATAGAGTTTATTTCAGGTAGGGGAAGTTTCTTCATGTATAGACATTATGAATATGAATAAAGAAAAATGCAAAACCGCATTTGTGGAACACATGAATCACAACGGTGGGCTGGGCACAGGTAGAAAGAACATACCCATAGCTCTGTGCAGGAGGTTGGTTGATAGATTTTAAAGAAGGAAAAGATGCAGATTGGAAGCAGAGAGTAGGCTGCAATTTACACACACAAAATAGAACAGTTTAATCAAAATTATATAAGTAAGAATGTACGTCTCTCTTTAACTACTAATAATTTGGACCCATCTGATTTGTAATACATTCTACACATTACCCCACCTCTTTATAATTGTATCACATCTTCCTTCATTAATATATTGTTCAAAGGTTTCAGCTCTCCTTCATCATAAGCTCAAGGTCCTATTATCTGCAGTGCTGATTTGCCTATGACATCACAACTTCCTTTTGCAATTAACAGATGTTAATTTAAAAATAAATCTAAACAAATTATGTGAGATTTGACAACCTCACAGATTGTGAGACCCTTGCTTGCAATTTGTGTCTCCAGCCATTCTTAATTTCTTTCCATCTCTAATACCTCAAATCTGTCTCATTCCACGATGTCTTTGCACATGCCTTTTTCTCTTGATGGCTTGCTTTATCTGCGTTTTTTCTAGTTAATTCACTCAGACCTTCGCTCCTGGAATGTATCTGTTATTCCCTGAAGTAAGTTTGGCTTCGGTGGCTCTTGCTTACGCTACTGCAGCAACCTGTTGTGAACAAAAGCTCTCTGAAAGGGAATTCAGAGGAAAGAAACTATTCCAGTGAACAGTTTGCAAACTGAGAAGACAGAGCCTTTGGCGTGAAATGAAGGTACAGTTAACAGAGAACAAAAGGAGAGTTCAGTTTTATAGCAAAAGTCCCTTCCCAGGCTCCCAATCAGGTCTGTTTATGCAAATGAAGAGTAAAACTTGCTTTGTTCTGATTGGTTAATACAGCTGAGACATTATTGGTTGAGGGAGTTGACCCCTGATTGGTTAGTTCAGGTGAGCTCTGGCAATCCCGAAGTTAAACAGAGATGCAGATATTCTGGGAACTCGGAGTACATGTGTGGTCTCTAGTCAGCAAATGGTTTCTTGGCTTTCTTTTAAATTTAGGTCTATTATCTACTCAGGATCCATCTTTAGGATTGGCTCTTTCAGGTTCACATGCTCACATTGTGAATGTGTATTCGTGTGCATGCTGCGCCCCTAGGTTTCTCTGTATCAGACTACTTCTTGAATAAATGTTTCCATATAGTGGCCCCTGGCTTACCATCTATTAAGGAAAATAATTTCTATTTAGTTTCAATATTATACTCTCAAACTTTTTTATCAGTCAGGCTTATTTGTGCCTACCCTTTTAGAACTAGGAAATGGGATCCAACTCACCCGAAACCATTTGGACAGAGAAGAGAAAGGTGTGTGTATGTTGGAGCGGAGGGAGTTTCTAAAGGGACATTTGTTTGCTGTTACCAAGGAAAGAGGAAAGCCAGCAATAGGAAAGGATTAGATAAATTGATTGTCAGTAACCTTGGAAAAATAAGAAACTTTACAACTCTTCTACTCCACTCTAAAGGGACATCAGATCCCCCACCAAAGAATGGGGCTACCCTCCTTATTTGTTTATTTGGTTTTGTTTCTGGATTTGTGTGTGTGTGTGTGTGTGTGTGTGTGTGTGTGTGTGTGTGTGTGTGTGTTTGGTTTCAGTTTTGGTTTTGGTAAGAAAAGTGGTATTTCCTGAAGTGTTTAGGGTTTGGAGAAAAAATGAAATCCCATATTTCTTTTTGAGGTTTTAGGAAGTTCCAAGAAAAGAACCCATCTTTCCTGAACAACATTGTGCCAGATATTACACCAGAGACTTTATACACATTATCTCATTTAACAATCCCTACAATCCTGGGTTATCCTGGTCTCAATTTTACAGATGAGTAAGCAGTCTTAGAAAGACTATACAACTTGCTCAGAGTCACCTAGCTGATTACAAATAGTTATGGGTTTTGAATCTTAGGTTGTGGAAGTCCAAAGCCCTTGCTCACTGCAGCATGAGTTGACTATCTTTGTGTTCTATTTCCTTTACAGTTACACTTATACCTAGAAATGTTTCATGTTTTCCATTTGGTCCATACACCTCATGGTATTTTCTGCCACTTGTCTGTTATAAGACATTTTCTCTCTAGAAACACTGTGCAGAAATGACGATGTTTCTGGCAATAGAGATTATTTCCCAGGATTCTCACCATCTCTTAAATGAAGCATCGGAACAATTATAGGGATTGAGAAGCATAGTTCGTGTCTTTTCGACAAGAATGAATGTGAGAAACAGTGGAAGCCGCCAAACACGTTTTAATAATAATAATGCGTGAATTTGAAGAATTATGTATGTGGTCTGTTGCCTATTTGTGTGAATTACTGACCATCTGTATGTGAGTTTCCTTATAAATAGAATGAGAATGAATACAGCATGGTCTGACCTCACTGGGCAAAAACAGAAATTTAAAGTTCTAATGAAAATAAATCAACTTGAACTAGATTCTCTAGAGACAATACAGGTGAAGGAGTGGAGACAGAGCTGACAGAAGACAATCCTCTTCCACCGCTCTGCTAATGTTTTTACTTTCTATTTCTGGTTTTGGCTGTTAAAATAAAACATAAAAATGGGCAAAAGAAAGGAAATACATAAGGAATTATACAGACATGTAACATTTATAGACTGTTTACCTGCATTGAAGTTGTGTTTGATACTATGTGATAACAAATGGAAATAAATGCAGCCCTCCCCTACTTCTAAATCCCCTCTACACTGACATCACAGCATAATTTTATTGAATGATTTCATTATCAGGAATGAATATGGACCTTCAATGTCTTGCCCACTTGGTTTTTTGTTTTTTTGTTCTCAAAAAGGTAACCTTCTAAATGTCATTATGAAAGCATGAAAGATAAGTATGACAACAATTGTTCCTGGGTGTGTATAAATTCTGTTTTAACTATCTGCTCCTGACCCTATCAGTCACTGTTTAGGAATATTCATAGCTACCTAATAGAATCATTGTGGAGATTAAATGAAACACTGTATGCAAAATGCCTAGCCAGAATTTGAATGAGTTAGTAATAGTACTCTTTATATGGAAAAGCAATTTATGAACTAGTAACTGCTCTACTTGACTATTCTGCATCTTTATATCAATTAGTACTTTATCTAATAGCAAAGGAGTTAGTGATGCTTTGCAGCCAAGAAAAATTATTTTATTTTTCTAAGCCTGTGTCCTCACTTATAACAGCACCTCATTCATAAGGCTGCTCTGAAAATTAAAAGGAGAGAGAGAGAGCCCATATAAAAGAACTTAGAACAGTATCTGGCACATAATAAATGCTTAATAAATATTAAGCACTGTTAGCAAGGCTGAGGTTTTGCAAAGGTGTTTGATTAGATTCCCTTAAGAATGTCAAGGGTCAACCGCAGTCCATGTGATTTAATGTTAGCCTGGTTGCAGGTTCCAGATCCCTAGCACCAAGCTTGATGACATGATTTCTACAATAGGCTTTTCAATTGTGCCTGCCTCTAGGTGTATTTTTAAAGATGTAGGTTTGGGAAATGGATGGCACAGACAATGCCACCCTGCTCCTCCACGACCATGGTGTCATCAGCACTCTTTCTCATCCCAGATCACACCTTAGAAGCCTGCTGAACACAGACAGTAATCAGACTAGACCACATGAGAGAAAGCCTATTTGACAGCACTCTCATGGAAACTCAGTCTGACGCCATTCTTCTGAATCACAGAGCATGGAGAGAGTTGAATTTTAGAAGAAGGATGGAGTGAAGATGAGCAGGAAAATAGCAACAACAAAAAATGACTAATATTTTTCCCACCATCTCCTGAGTCCTTTTTCTATCCTGAATGCAGATATATTCAGATTCTAATGTACCTCTCTCAAAATAACTGATGGGTTCATTTGTGCAACTCAGGAGGGGAAAAGGAATAACAAAGAGATGCCGGCTTGCATTTATGTTTAACATGTGGCCAAAAGCATCCTTTGTTGAGCTCTTGCCCTTTAGATTCTACTGGCCACTCTCTTATCCTACATAAAAGTTCTTCACATGAAGCACCTTCTTCCTGTCTGCTCCCCTCTGAAATCATGGTCCTTCCTTGAGATCCCATCTGAATATGTTTTATAAGTGTTGTTAGCTCCCTTCAAACTTATTTTACGTTTTTGAGGCTACTTGAGGGAAGAGCTGCCTCTTGAAAGAGATGCTTTTAATCTCCTCCCCACCTGAGTAATTTCCAGAAGAATTCTGAGGCAAGAAACTTACATGGGCATTCTGGGGTTGATCTCAGCATAGTTAAAATAAAGATCTGTTATTAGGAAGCTTATTTATGTGTTTTTTATGTGTCCTGAGGCCCTTATTTCATTACTGCCTACTCAGCACACAGCATCTGTCGGGAATGATAAAGGATCATCCTTATTATAAACTCAAATTTACATCCATTCCGCCTATTATCTCAACTTTTATTAGAGTAAGATATGACCATCAGAAACCAGAGCTTCACAGCAAAGTATACTTTCATTTAAGATGTGATAACAGGCAAATCATTGCTTGCTTTCAGTTTACGTGTGTAATGAAGAATGGGAACAGTGTCATTCAGTGGACACATAACATAAATGTCATGATATTCTCTTAAGAAAGTAATTTGCAGGTTACTATCCATCAGTCATTTTCCCAGTTCTCTCTCTCAATCTCTCTCTCTCTCTCTCTCACCCTCCCGCTTTTATAGAAATGAGAGAGAAGGGAAGAGAGAGAAAGGCACAAAAGGCAGACTAATGACAACCTACTGAAGGGACAGAAGAGATGAGAGGATGTGGACAATAGAGGCAGAATCTCTAAAAGCAGCAGTTTGTGAAACAACTCATGAAATAAATCATATTGCAGCCAGTTTAGTTTAAAGAACTGATGCTTGGCTATTGACATGTATGTTTGTTACAGCATCTACAAAACTTTAATATTTTTAAATAAAAACGTGAAACAATACTGGTCTTAGATGTTAAATAACAAATATTCGCCATTTCCTACTTTCTCTTTCACCCGAAAATCGCAAAATTAGCTCAGCTAGACTAGACTTTTGCAGGGTCTCATTAGTGGAGGTAAAACCAAAATATTTTATTCAGTGAGTAAGTAAAGTCAAAGGGGTTTATTCTCTATAAATGTCATAAAATGGGGGATATTCCTTCTTGATAATTTCCCCAGTCCCTCTATTGGAGAGTCCCTATACCCTTCAATCCTTTTTTTGTTCCTTCCATTCTTCTACCCTACCTTAGCCAATCTTAATCTTGTCACCAGTGACTAGATACAATCTAACTCAAACTATTTTTAAACTTAAAAAAATTAAACAAGTAAATCTAAAGCATGTCTCTGGGGACACTGAGTCTCTATCTCTGACTCTGACTCTTCTGGTGGTATCGAGCTCACTCCCAGGAACTTTAGCCTTGAATTGTGTTTAAAATTCATGACCCCACAAAAGAAAAGCCCATTTCAATTTCTCCAAAAAGAAATCTACATATTTCCCAAAATAACTCCTTTAGTTTCAATTCCATCCTCCTAACATTAACGTATAATGTATAACTCCAATTGGAAGTTACCATGTGGTTGGCTGCTTTTCCCATATTTATACACTTTCTTACACTGGTTTTTGCTTGTAAACTTGCCTATATCTCCTAGGCTTCCCCTAAAGATCCTTGTCTCTGCTTAATTTCATACAACAATCTATATCACTCAAATGTGTATTCAATAACAGATTATCTCATGTTACTTACTAACACCATATGCTTGCTCTCTCAACCAGGAGGTAAATCCATCCAGTGTCTCCATCCCTGACTCAGCTTGTGCGCACAATGTATGCTGTTTACAATAAATGGGCACTTAAGGATTACAAACATTTTGTATTTATTGCCTAGTGTATTAGTTGGAGAAATAAGTAAGGTAATGCCCATAAGTAGGTATGCATATATTAAAGTTAATATAAAAATGTCACACATTACTAATCATCAGGGAAATGTAAATTAAAATCATAATGAAATACTTCACATCTGTTACAATGGCTATTATCATAAAGACAAATGATAATAAGGGTTGGTGAGGACGTGGGGAAAAAGGAACCCTTGCACACTGCTAATGGGATTGTAAATTCATACAGTCTTTATGGAAAACAATGGAAGTTCCTTGAAAACCTAAAAATAGGACTACTATATATGATTCAGCAATCCCGCTACTGGGTACATATCCAAAAGAAATGAGATAAGTGTGTTGAAGAGATATCTGCAACCTCACATTTATTGCAGCATTATGCATGATAGCCAAGATATAGAATCACCCTAAGTGTCCATTAACAGATAAATGAGTAAAGAAAACATGAAATATTATTCAGCCTTAAAAAAGAAAGAAATTTTGTCATTTTTGACAGCATGGATGAATCTGGAGGACGTTATGTTAAGTGAAATATGCCAGGCCCAGAAAGACAAATACAATGTAATCTCACTTATATGTGGAATCTGAAAGAGTCAAATTTATAGAAGTAGAGAATAGAATGGTTGTTACCAGAGGCTGGGAGAAGGGGAGAGGGAGAATGGGAAGATGTTGAACCAAGGGTACAAAGTTTCAGATAGAGAGGAGGAATAAGTTCTTGAGATATATTGCAGAGCTTCATGGCTGTAGTTAATAATAGTGTATTGTATATTTCAAAACTGCTAAAAGAACATATTTTAAATGTTCTCACTAAAAGAATGGTAAGTATCTGAAGTGATAGACATATTAATTAACTTTACATAATCATTCCACAATCACCACAACCAATGTATATCTATATCAAAGTATCACATTATACTCCATAAATATATACAGTTACACTTTATCAATTAAGACTATTTAAATTAAAAAACAAAAAGCTCAAAATGTTTATATGTAAATATGTGTGTATATATACATATATACACACATATACACACACACATATATATATAAAATGTGTGTGTGTGTGATGTGCATAAACTTTCCTGAAGGTAGAGTTCATATCTGTTGTCTTTTTCATTTATCTTGAGGCTTGTAATAGGCTTGTAATACCTAAGGTATCATACAGCAGGAATTCAGTAGATGTACATGGCTATCTGATTCTCACACAGAGTTTCTGTGTTTTTGTTTTATGTCACTTTCTTCATGATTACATGTTAAGTAGAATGACTGACAAATATACCCTTTAGAATTAAGGTTTCTTTTCTTAAATTTATAAAAATTCAAAGGTTTTATTTATTTATTTTAGAATGTGTAACTCCAGGTAATAGAGAAAAATCTGGAAACACATTATGTAAATAAATTTATGCAACACATAGAGCACATGCCATTTCTTTCTAGCAGGCAACTCGCTGAAATCTCTATGTTGCAAAAAGGGGCTATTTGGGGAGGGGGAAAAGAATGACAGAAAATCTAGGGTGCTCAGGCAACTGTCTGAGGGACAGTTTTTGTACCTTCTTTCTGGATGGCAAGGGGATACATAGTCAACCTCAGTTTTTGGTAAATAAATGCAACCAAGGAACAAGACTGACTTTCATTGGCAGAGGTTTTGTGCAAGGGGAAGAAAGCTAATCAGTCTTGTTCCATTGTTAATGTTCAAATTAAATATATAGAACAGAGTTAGCCTGTGCCCATGCTTTTTATTTATGGATTACTGTGGATAGATATTTTAATCCTTTTATGAGACATTAAAACTTCCATAACACTGAATAAATCCATGGAATTGAATTTGACAAAACTTTTATTAAAAAACAACATTTTTAGCATAAAAACATTGGATATCTCCTCTACCTTCTTTAAAAATAAAGGCAAAACATTTAAGGGAACCAAATGGGGATTTTATCATTGGCAGGTCTCTGAACCTGTTTTCGTTGAATAGGGGTTGTAATGAACACTGACGGTGTTCATTATATTGGAGAAGAGGGTCTGAGGACAGGAATCCATGCCTCTTGTAAGGTTAATGATTTTGTAACAGGCATCCAAAGGGGCCCAACAATTTATCACTCCCATTATGCCCATATGGGAGCAGACAGGGATATAAATCAGGGGCTTTAAAATAGACAAACTTGAGTTTGAGAACTGAGGCCACTATTTTCTAACTGATCTTGGGAAAGCTCTTTTTAAACCCCAGTTTTCTTATCTCTAAAATCAAGGTAATAATAGCACCTCCCATATTGGATTAGAATGATTAAATGAGATAATATTAATATATTTAATGCATTTGGCACAGCATATGTCACATGGTAAACACTCAGTAAATGCCGGCAACGATGTCAGATATCACATCTATAACGTGGTCTCTTCCCTCAAAGGGAATTTCTTTTAGGGAAATGTAAATTTCACAAATTATTTTTGAGATCTGGAAATAATTATGGTAGAATAAAATGCTCAAAAATCCATTAAGCCATTTCACAGAAAAGTGTATAGCAGTGTAGATTTCCAGGACAAACTAACACTGAAACTGAAAGAATCTAAGCCCAACTTCTTCCCTTCACCAATGTTGAAACTCAGGGACACAAACCTAGTCAGCATCAGAATCTAGATAAGCATCCATGATTCTAGGCTCCCAGCTCAGTGGAGGTGCATCTTACTGAAAAGCTCAACAACTCCCTGACTCTGCCACAAAATCTCCGAGAGAGCCACTTAGCAGAGTTACGTCAGTGAGAATACAGATAGAGCCAGGGCTGACAGAAGCAGCAGGGAGAAGACAGACAGGCTGGATGAGAAAAGGCAGTGGGGAAGCTGGTGCCAAGGACAGGAGAACCTCCTAGCATGCTCTGTCCTCTTAAAGAGTGGTGGAATATTCAGCTGAACACATTCTTCATGATCCAGGGAGCACATGATTTTCTTCTACAGTTAACCTAGCTTATCTCTAAACCATGACAAATATTCTACATTAAGCCTTGTACTGCCAGAAGAGTCATATAGCAGGCACCAACAGGTGCATAGAGTGTCTATTTTTCAAGCTGAATTTCTGTTCTTTTTTTCCCCCATTTTTCTCATGATTACATGTTAGGTAGAATGACTGCCAACATAAATACACCCTTTCAGAATTTTCTTCCTTAGACTTAGAGAAAATTTAAAGGTTTTATTTATTATTTTAGAATATGTAACTCCAGGTCATAGAGAAAAGTCTAGAGGCATGTTAAAGTCTAGAGGCAAGCCATAGAGCACATGCAGTTTCTTCCCAGCAGGCAACCCTCTGAAATCTGTACGTCGGCAAAAAATGAGAAATTTGGGGAGAAGAAAGGGAGTAAAAATTTTGGAATGTGCCATCTGCTCTGCTCTCCCTCTCCAAAAGTTACTTTACCAGAGGATAACTCTTCTTTACAGAGTAATGGTAGCTAATACATACAGAATAAATGTCAAAACAGGGAAAAAAAATTCAGAAAATCACCAATGTGATAATTCACTAAGAAAAGGATCATAGATTATTGCTAGAACTGTTGGATGAAAGGAGTTGGAAAATATGATATTCACACTGTCTCAGAGATTACTCACTAAGATGTAACAGGGAAAACACCTCTGCAAAGAAGAATCCAGGAATCATCTCAGCCGAATGACCATCGTGGCATCATCAGTAGTGGGGCGCGTGGCTATGCCTCTTGCTGAGAAGCAGGGGGAAGAACAAGGAGTCCCCCTGCCTCCCAGCAAGTACAGACTTAGTATATAGACTCGCTCTTAGTATATAGACTGTAGCATAGACTCGCCCAGATTTTTGCTTGAATCCAGTAATGAGGAAAAAATTGGACAAACCAAGACTTTTGAAAGCCATTCTATGAGATACTTGGCCTTTACTCTTTAAAAATGTCAATGTCATGAGTGAAAGAGAAACATGACGAATCTGCTCTAGATTAAAGGGAATAACAAGGCATGATAACTAAATACAGAACAGGTCGGTTACCTTCCCAAAGCTAACAATTCGGAAGTCTTTATGTCTAGGGAATGAAGAAAGAGCACAAGCCCCGTGCAGCTGCTGCGCTAAAAGGAGGATCAGATACCTGATATTTTATCAAAGAGATCTGGGATGGGAGAGGAATGATTACCTCAGGCGCTCTGCTCTCTCTTCTCTAAACACAACGGCCTCTTTCTGAAGCACACGTGGCAGGCCCCTGCCTCTGATCTCTTGCATTTCCGCTGGCTTTTGCTCTAACTAGGCAGGAATCTCTCTCACTCCCTTCGGTTCTTTGCCCAAATAGCCTTCTCTGACCATATTACTAACATCTGAACCACAACACCCCTATCCTCTATCATACTTCCCTGCTCGGTTTTTTTCCCAGAACACTTTTTCACTAATGTACTATATATTTTCCTTATTCATATTTATTTTTTTGTCTCCTTATCCTCAGAATGTAAACACTATGATGACAGTGTTCTCTTTCAGTTTTTGGTCCAAGGCCACATTCCCTGCCTGCCTGAAAATGTCAGTCTCCTCGACTACATGAGCTTTCTTATGACCCAAAAAATAATTCCAAAGCAGCAAATGTGACCTTAGAAACTTTGGCTTGTGCTGGCTGCAGAAATTGACATAATACTCCCCAGGACACTATATCCAGGCTTCACAGCAGAATTTTTACTTTCCTCCTCCCTGGCTGATTATGCTGAATTTAAAAAAATGTCAAAAATTAAAATATAGCCCATTCTATTAAAATTTTATTAACACAGAATAATTATTTTTCTAGAATTATTTGCATAGGGGAAGTACTGTCTTCTTGATACACGATATTTATGGTAAGTCCTACTGGAAGATAGGGAGAAAACCAAGATTAGAAGTTAAAGTTTTTTATGACTCTATCTTCTTGCTTTAGCTACAGGATGACATGAGAAAGCCCAGTCAATTCTCTAAGGCTTGGGCAAGTCTGACCGTCCACCCAGCCCTGGATACTAGATCTGCTTTACATTTGAAATTATACTCTACTACAGACCGTTTGTCAATAAGCCACGCATTCTAAGGACTCTTCTCCGGGGGGAACTCCTTTTGTACTAAGCCAAATATTCTTTCTTCCTCCATTCCTCTCATGGAACAGTTTCACTTCCCCTTAAAAATGACTGGTAAGGATTTAATCTGCAGCCCTAGGACAGAGAATGGTGTAAAGTTCACCAACCCCATGGGAAGTGGGCCTCTCGCTATAGACTCAGAGCTGCATCACCTTTAATTTCTAATACCGTATTTGAGACAGAATAAGGCATGATGTTATGATGACAAAATAGTTCCAACGTTGTGAATCAAAGGTAAAGCGCCTGGCTTCTTCAAGAGTTTGTGGGAGGATCCGCTTGAACAGCTGGTGAGCTGCAGGGTAGACACTGAGTGTACTCTTCACCTGAGACCCAAACTAAAAGAACTGAAGAAGTTTCTGAATAGATCAGTTTCCAATAGTCAATATTCTGCCACTTAGATAAAAATGAAGACGCCCCTAGACATATCCAACAGCCCATCCCCTCTCTCTTGCTTCAATAAATTCAGCGTCACACATCCCTTCTCTGCTGTTAGTTTCATAATAAACTGGGCAATCAGAATGTCACTACTGCAGCTCTGTTTATTATATAGACTCCCTAGTACGTGACACAACACATCAGCAAGATTGTGATGACCTCCAGAGGTCTCCCTCACTGCTTGAATGCACACACACAGACTGTCAAACAGTGTTAGCAAATATTGATGAAGCCGGTATTGCCCAGAAGAGTGATGAGCCCAGGAGTGGCAGAGGGCAATAAAAAAAAGCCTTCAGAGAGCACTCAGGGGAGTTGTCAGTGAACCTTAAAGAAACCCTTCAAACATATCAGAGCTCCGAGGCAAACATCAAAACTAATGGAGTGTTTGTAAAGAGATGTGTATTTGCAGGAAAGGAGGGCAAATGAGGTGTGAGACCAAACAAGAGGAATCTGTCTGTGGTTTTGAGGAAAAGAGCTGAGCAGGAAGAAAAAATAATCTTTCTTTTTAATTTTTTTGTAAATGGACAGATAACATTGTATGTTTTTATCATATACAACATGATGCTTTGAAGTACACATACGTTGTGGAATGGTTAAATCTAGCTAATTAACAAAGGCATTACCTCACATAGTCATCATTTTTGTTGTAAGAGCACATAACATCCACTGTCTTTGCATTTTTCAAGAATATAATATGTTATCATTAATGTTAATCATCTTGCTATACAATAGATCTCTTGACATTTATTTCCTTTATAACTGCAATTACGTCTCCTTTGGTCAACTTCTATCCATTTTTCCTCCCCACTGACCACCCCAGCCTCTGGCAACCACTCTTCTGCCCTCTACTTCTATTTGATCAACTTTATTACATTCCATGCATGAGTGACACTATGCACTATTTCTCTTTCTGTGCCTGGCTTATTTTAATTAGCATAAGGTCCTCCAGGTTCATCCATGTTTTCATAAATGACAGGATTTCACTATTTTTTGTGGCTGAATAGTATTTCTTTGTGTATATATCCCACATTTTCTTTAAACATTCATTCATTCGTGGACACTTAAGTTGACTCCGTATTTTGGCATATCCATTGTGAATAGTATTGCAATAAATATTCAGTGCAAATATCTTTTCTACATGCTGATGTTAAGTTGGATGTATACCTAGTAATCAGATTGCTGGATCATGTGGTAGTTCTATTTTTAATTTTTGGGGGGAACTGCCATATTTTTCTCTATAATGGCTGTACTAATTTCCATTTCCTACCAACAGTGTACAGGGTTTCCCTTTTCTCCACATCCTCCTCAGGACTTGCTATCTTTTTTCCTTTTTGATGAGGGCTATTCTAACTGGGGTGAGGCAATATCTTATTATGGTGTTAGTTTATATTCCCCTGATCATTAGTTATATTGAACATTTTTTCATATACTTGTCGGTCATTTATATGTCTTTTGTTGAGAAATGTCTATTCAGATATTTTGCCCACTTTTTAATCAGGTTATTTGGTTTTTTGCTATTGAGTTGTTTGAGTTCCTTATAGATTTTGGATATGAACTCCTTGTCAGATGTACAGTTTGCGAATATTCTCTCTGATTCTGTATATTTATTGTCTTTTCACTCTGTTTGTTCCTGTGCTGTGTAGAAACATTTTAGTTTAATGTAATCCATTTGTTTGTTTTTGCTTTTGTAGGTGGTAAAAATTATCTGGCAAAAAATTCTTGCCCAGACCTATGCCATGAGTGTTTCCTCTATGTTTTCTTCTAGTAGTTTCATAGTTTTAGGTCATACTTTTGAGTTTTTAATTCACTTTGAGTTAGTTTTTATATATGGTGAGAGATAAGGATCTAAGTTTATTCTTATACATGTGGATATACAGTTTTTCCAACATCATTTATTGAAAAGACTATTCTATCCTCCCTAGTGTGTGTTCTTGGCACTTTTGTCAAAAATTAATTGGCTATAAATGTGTGGATTTATTTCTGGGTTCTCTACTCTGTTCCATTGGTCTATGTGCCTGTTTTTATGCTAGTACCATAGTATTTCTTTATGGCTTTATAGTATATATTGAGTTCAGATAGTGTGATGCCTCCAGCTTTGCTCCTTTTACTCAAGATTGCTTTGTCTATTCAGGGTCTTTTGCAGTTCCATATAAATTTTAGGATTGTCTTTATATTTCTGTGAAGAATGTCTTGGTATTTTAATAAGAATTGCATTGAATCTGTCAGTTTGGGTAGTATCGACATTATAAAAATATCAATCCTTCCAATCCATGAACACAGGATATCTTTCAATTTAATGTATCTCCTTTTTGGCTAGTTTTCTAACAAGTAAAGATGAGAGGATTAAAACATAGATTAAACATTTGTTCTGGTCTCACAAACATCCACCCTCCCAACCCCTCACCACCATTTCTAGTAATATCTCTCTGGTTTTCTTTTGCTAACAACCCATATCACACTCTCAAATCACATTGAGATAGAGAAATAGATGTTGCATAATCATTAGCTCCAGAAATTGAAGAGTGATTCAGGAATGGTCAATGAGAGCATCACCTCTGATTGATTGAGAGGTAGACATGTGACTCAAGTCAGACATCCTGAGCCACTGAGATTATTTCCTACACCTTTATTAGAACCAGTGCGAAACAGCACATTTCTTTTTCACTGGCTTACAATTAATAAGGAAACTTTGAGTTGCAGGGGCCACTGTAAAATGGAAGCCAACTTTACAATGAAACTAAAACAGAATGCAGAGCAGAAAGATAGAGAGAAGCCATTTTAATCATGACATCACTTGGATTCAGTGTTGTCCTAAACTTTTTAATTTGATGAGCCAACAAATTTACTTTTTGATTCAACCAGTTTGCATTAGATTTCTGTAACCGAGTGAGTCCATACTTCTAACAAGTATTTATGGACTTCATTCTGTCAATATCTGAACCCTGGAAAGAATGATTTCCCCTTCAAGTTCTTCCTTAAGTGTGAAGCATCTGTTTAAAAGGTACAGTTTACCAAATGGTATGAGTTTAGAAAACTCCCCTTTTCTGCTCAGCTTCCTGAAATTATTTACTTCATTTGCCAGCATATTCACCTTCTACCTCCTTATCACCTTTCCCCAGAATCTCTAAGTGTCTCTGACCCCCAACAGCTTCCTCTCAGGATTATGTTTCCTGGCTCCACTTCTAATGCCTTGAGTTAATGAATTGAATTTTTGATCTTCTACTTTTTCTCAACAACTCAGATTTTCTCTTCCTCCAAAGCAAACATGATAACACGGAGACTGACCTTTGCTAAATTCAAGTTTTTTAGTCTCTAACTTCTCTACTTACAGAAGGCATTACTCTCCTTTCATATCATATTTATTCCTCAGTGGAATAAATAACTCATCCCTCTCAATAGACAAGATCTGGTAAGAATTCCATGCAACGACAGTAGATGCCACAGAGATGCTTATTTATATTTCTTGCAACCAAGAGGCTGGTTCCCAGAAAGAGAGTTCAATTGCCATAAACAGAATTTTAAACAAATATATTTTTTAAAGATTTTAAAATAGTATGTCACCTGTAATAGGAGATATATGGAACATTTAAGCTGAAAATTAAAATTAAATTATTTCATCCATGCTTCAGATACAATCCAAGTAAAAGGCAACAGGTCTTAATCTGGTTCATGTTCATGCAGTTCTTCACATGAAGGATGTATTACAGCAAGACAGAGCTGGGCAGGGAGGCTTCATGCTGGAAAGTGAGATATCCTCTCTGGTACTCTTTCATTCTCTGAATCTAAGAGGCATATAACCCTCACTCACAGCTTTAGTCCAGATCAATCTCATAGCCTATTCAGATCTCTGGCTGGGCAAACAAGTTTTATGACCCTCTGCAAATATCTTCACACAGCACTAAGTCAGGCATATTTTTGGACCTAAGGTAACATTCTGGTTTCATGCCTGACAATTCCGTCTCCAAGAGAGACCATAGTTCTTATCTATCCTCTTGCAAGGACTCCTGAGGTCCCAACCCTGAAGGCCATTCTATGTGCAGTGGGAGAACCACCCCTTTTGGTTGACTGCCAATAACTGCCCCATATATTAATAGTGTTTAATAGCAGGATCTCTAGAATCAGACCTGCATTCAATTCTGCCTCTTTAACTTGTTGCTGTGCAACCTCAGGTAATGTTTTATCTCTACTAGCCTCATCTGTAAATTAAGAAAACTTGTTTGATTTTGAAAGGATTAAACATAATATTTTATAATATTTGTCACAGTGTCAAGTATATTTGTTCATCCTCTAATGTTTTTAAAATGTTCATTGAGGAAAATATTTATTGAACACCTATTGGATATCTCTAAAAGATTCAAAATATCTATCCAAGGAATGGGTCTAGATACCATAGCATATAGTACATGCTCAATAAACAAATCTATCAACATTGTCATCACCACCACCCCTAGTGCCATCAGTATATCTGCCCATTCTTTTTTCTTATTAATAATTCTTCAATCCAACATTATTTTAAAGCTTAAATCCAGAATTTGCACTTAAGAATAAGTAAGTCATTGCCTCCCTTCCCACACACACACTTCAGGAACTCGTGGTTTCAAGGAGGAGACAAAGCTGCTACAGGATACACAGATATGCACCACCCTTTGTGTCCCCCTTAAAGAAGGACACACAGCACAGCTGTGAGGTCAGCAAACAGCCTCCAGCCTTTCGGTTCCTTCAGAGTCTCCTTCAGCTGCAGAGTCGCTTGAAATGGAGACATTGCCTTATCAGGGAGGTGTTCCTCAGATGACTAGATAAGGCAGGGGTATACATGCCAATCTATTTGACACAAGCAGGAACAATTCTGATGGATAGTATTTGCCCAAAAGATCCTTAACAAGAGGTCTGGGATTTAAGGACCCAAATTATATTTTAATTTATCACTTCCAATTCTGCTTTCTCCCTCTGCTTTTTATAGGTATGTATCCCTTAAAAGTCCACCTCAAAGTCCATCTCAGCATCTGCTTCGGAAGACGACAACCTCAATAGGTGCCATTTCAATTTATTGCTTGAGAAAACTGGCAATAAAATAAAATAACATTGTAGATTAATAACTACCCTGGCAATCAGGCATCACCACTGGGCATAGATGGAGTACAGACAGCTTCCACAACAAAGTAGAGGATTAATCATTAAAATTTTCAATGATGGTGAGTTGATGTGTTGAATTGGTATCTTATACTAAGGGAAGAAATCACACTGGTGAGCTCAGTGTATTAGACATTCAAGAAGTATGGAGGAAATAGTAGATATAATGAGTTTGGATGACTACTGCTAAGCACTAATGATGGTCTATAGAAGGATAATGAACATTTGAGGAAGAGTGTCAGGCAGCTGAAAGCCAGAGGGTCTTTTTGGTTGTTTTCAAAGAAGCTCTCATCACCTGTGGTGTGTGAGCAAAGAAAGCAAAGGACCAAGATCAGGCCCTAAAATTGTAGCTGAACTTCAATGAAAGTTAAAACCCAGTCAAGACAGGTTGGTATGCTATATTCACATGGCCTTGGCTGGCAAAACCTGGGACCAGATACATAGGATGGAGTCATGTGGACAGATGACCTGAAAGCTTTTGATTCCCCATACTCTTGAATGTTTTTGAGACTGCAGAAATGGCACACCATTCCTTTCAAAAAGCTAGCTTTTCTCCTATTCTGGAAGAAAATGCAGAGGCATCTTTCCCACAAGATAACCTGTGTCTCACTCAGGATCTACTCCTACCTCTATGCCTGGCTACTAGGCCTACAACTAGAGCAATATGATCAGAAAGATGGCCAGAATTAAGATGAAATTCAGGATCAAAGTCAAGTCTCGTCCTATCCTGATCACTGCTTCAAAGCTCTGAAGCTACAGGGCCAGTGTCCCCTTATACAGTTAGTCCTGGGGGAGCCCATGTTGCCTGTGTAACCAGACTTCTCTAAAGGATCCTACAGAAAAGTGGGTCATGATAGATCTAAGCTACTGCAAAATCCAGCAGGGGATATAAAGAACCCAATAATAGAGTTGCAAGTTCAAGCTAGCATGTCCTGCCATGAACCAGGGGGGTGGGTACACAGGGTCTGGATTATGAGGAGGTTTGATCAAGGAGGCTGGAAAATAAATTTAAATAAGGAAGAATATATTGAATTGGGAAGACACTCCCTAGATTCAAGGTTTAACACATGGCTCTTATAATTTCACTAAACTAATGAATAAATCTAGCCTATTGGTTGCAACCAGTAAATGTGCTGCCTGGTGTACGTGGACTGCCCTAATTCTTCACAAGTTTTTAAAAAGCAACTGATTGTAGAATGAGAGTCAGAGATACAGAATGAACTCTGGTCCTTGTTGGAGTAGAGACAGCAAGATTGTAGCATGCATGTCAACTCTAGTCCATTCACCATATTTCCCTAGGACCGTATTATGAGAGATTCTAAGGCTGTGCCTTGCCTCAGTGCCAAAGATTAGTGTTGGATAAAGAGTGTATACTATTAGCACAGGCATCTTGCAGTCATTGTCACTGGCAAAGGCTAAGAGTGATATTATATTTGCTTGGGTAGAACCATAAGGAAAATATAAAGCAAAGGCTTTCATTTAGGTCATTAATTTGGGGGTGTAGTCTTAGGAGAGGGGTGAATAAGGAACTTAAAGAGGGAAAGTCAGTATAAAGAGGCTTTATTGACTTGGCCACTGCTGTGGGTTACTTGTGCTTGTTTCCAGGGAACAATCTGAGAAGTCTTAAGAAATGCCTCTCAGGATGTCTTCCTTGAAGAATGAAAGGGGGAAGCATTTACCCAATTGCTCCTATTCCCCATTCGTCAAAGGTGATCCAGCTGTTGTTTGGGACATGAAATGAGGCTCTGACAGTTTTCAACTATGTGAAGCCAAGTCCAAGTTTATAAAGAACATCATTGCTACAGCTACCGGTATAAAAATATGGGGCCAGGAGGATAAGAAACTATACAAAAGTGGTGTCTGATGCAAATTTTTACCCATTTCTTAGAGTTTTAATTTCCATTATAGCCCGTGCTGAATCTTTCTTCAAAACTCCATCAAATTTTACCATTTAAGAGGAAAGTGCAAGACATTGTGATTTTCTCCGAAAATACATTCCTTGGACTCACGTCTAACGATTTAGTTCAAATTCAAATTTGACCTCTGAGCCTAGTAAAGGAGGTGTGATTGGTTTACTGAGGGACTTTTGTTTTCCCGAAAACAAAAGGTAGGTGAGCTACAAGTGTCCTTTTTCCTGGTCACTACTCCAAGTAACGACAAACCATTCCTTTCTAAATAAGTAGATACAAATGCATACATACATACATACATAAACAATTTTGTCTTAAAGAAGCTTCTCTTTATGATTCTCTCCTTCTACCTACCTGCCTAGGTCTAGCCCTTCTCCTTTTTTGCTATGAAATTTCCCTGTGCTCTAGATTTGCTGGACATTTACAGTGCTGTGTCTGTGTATGCTGTTTCCTGTGTCATGTGTCCCTCACTCCTTCTACGGTAACCCTAAGAATATTCCTCTCAATCTTAACAACTGATCTTAAAGAATATCAGCTTTTCCAGGTGGCCTCAGGTCAGACATTGATTCTGTATCTTCCTCTGTATCCTTAGCGCATTTGTTCACACCATTTTATTTTTATTACTTATCATCTTGAATGTGATATATATTTTCATGAGTTTAATTTCAGTAATAGTCTGCAAGTTACTCCAGGGCAAAAATGTCTTATTTATTTTCATTTCCTTAGTGCTTAATTCAGTATCTGACATTGGCTAAGTGCTCAATTAATGTTTGTTGAATTAACTGAATTAGTTTCTTTATCACATTATCTTTTAAATTCTATGATGGGAGTTCAGCCTTCATTAAGTCATTAACCTACTCAGTAACTTAAAAAAATAAGAATGACAGAACATGCCCATCTATATTGAAGCCCTATTTGAGAATCAAAAAAGTTAATGTACTAAAAATAATACATTATAGTAAAACACTCTACAAACTTAATTCATGTTATCTGACATTAAACATCATTATTTCATATGGATTACTCATTAAATTGAGTGGAATGAATCAATAGTAGATCAAGATTTGTGCAAAAAATATCATGTTAATGGAAAGGTCCAAGGTATTTAATTACAGGTCCATGTCTCCTGACCAGAATAAACGGCAAAGATTGCATTGTGAGACATTAACTTTTCTAAGGAAATCTCCCAAAGTTGAGCATTCAAGGTCATCGGGTACATACATCCAGAATGGCAAAACAATTGTTCAGTACCTTAGTGTTCTCTAAGACACTTGTGGACATGAAGAGAAATCTGGAAAATTTATGTATATAGAAAGGTTGAAAATGGGCAACCTCAGTAGAGAAAGAAAATAAAAATGGCACTGAGATTGGCCTTTGCAGATCCTTCAATTACACAGTGCTCTCTTGATATGGAATGCAAAGGAGAAGCCACTACAAGGCCCTAAATGATATGATACCAACCTGCAAATGTGGCTTTACTTGTCCCTACACTCTACTCTTCAAACAAATAATAACAAAATTAAACAAAGGAATCAGCAAAACTAACACCAGTTTCTCTAAATATTCTATTTATGCTTTACTGGTGGCAGATACCTATTGACTTTGTCTAGTATATGTTAGTTTTTTAAATATCCTTGATTTTTAGAACCCACCCATCCCCCATCTCAATCCTTGTTGTTTGAAAGAGCCCCAGCACTAGGGGTAGACATGTGACTCCAGCCATCCTCCTGGCCACACAGAGTGCTCTTGTGTGGGCAGGTGAAGTAAGTCAGGTGATAAGAATCTTACCTAGTACAGTTGAACCATTGCGAAAGAGAGACTCCCTTATTGCTAGAGTTGTCAAGTAGATGGGAATTAGGTCTGTGGCTACCGATGACTATTTTTCTTCTATGTATAAAGACTTTGCCTGAGGATTAAATTAACGTCGAGGAAGAAAGTTGGGAGACATAAAATTATTTCCAACAACATTTTTACTGTTAGACCTGAAACATGAGCCATTTTTTCTATTTAATCCAATCTTACTTAGCTTTCTGTTACTTGCAAGGAAAACATTCCTGATGAATACATCCCTAAAGATACTGCATTGTGTTCTCTTTGGAGTTGTGCTCACTCTGCCCCATTTACATGTAATGTACATGTAGATTACACGGTTCCTACATGCCTTTTCCTCAAGTCCCTGATTAAGTCTTACCTCCTCTGAGAAGTCTCTTCCCAACCCAGCAAACAGTGGTGGCCTTTCCCTCTGACTTTCCAGACCACTAGTAGTCTGAGCCTGTCAGATACACTTTCTGTGGGTAATATCAACATGAAAATGAGGGGGTGTGTGTGTGTTGTATATGTATGTAGAGATTGGAAGGACTAAGAAGAAGACATCTTCTTTATGACAAAATATCTCCTCACTAGAAATACCAAAAATATATAATTTTTATAAGCACACACACAAAAATTACTGCTCATCTCACTACCCAGTGAAATTCTCCTATAATGCGAAAGATACTACAATTAACATTAGTGCCTAGAGAGGCAGGAGGTCCATCTCTAATTTTTACTGTACTATTGTGTACACCAAATTAAATCTTGCTCTAAAAATTAAACCATCATTATATTGTCTAATGGAAGAACAACAGTGGCAGTCACAGGCAAAGATGAAATTTCAAGAAATACAATGCAACTGCAAGTTTGGAACTAATACCACCGGTGGTGTTTCAGAATAGTGTAATCAACTTGTACTTTGTTTTACTTCCAAGAAAAGGATGGTGTCAAAAAAAAATCGGAACTATATGCACCAAGTGAGGCTCGGCATTCTTAGACACAGAAAAGAAATACTTCAATAGGCAACTGTCTTTAGATAAATATAATTAACTCAATTTAAGAAATTGAACATTACATCGAAACATTAAATACAAAGAGTACTTGTGCAAAATACAAAGAAGAGTCTCTCTCCTCCTTTTTCTTTCTCTCTCTCCCCCTCTCTTAATCAAAGAGAGAGGGGTGGGAAAGGGAAGAAGAAAAGAAGGGAGGGAGGGAGATGGACATTTCAAACTGCTAGAGATTGATCATAAAAACGTCTCCAATTTTCCATGCCTCCCTGTCTGTACATCCTTTGCAGTGCAACTTTGCAGTTTCTCACATTAAAAGTTGGAATTAATCACACTACACTTTAAATCTGGATTGGCTTGTTTTATTTTCTTTGGACAGTAAATTGAGGTAGAAGTGACATGGTGCCTCTTCTAATCAACCTTGCAAGAGAAATATCAGTTAGCTCTCACTATATAACATACCACTGCACAATTCGATGGCTTAAAACAATTAGCATTTTTTATTGCTCAGAAATCTATGGATTAGCTGAGTGGTTCTGCTGATTTGGGCCATGCGTGGCTGATCTTGGCAGGACTTGTTCATCATTCAGCAGGCAAGCTCAGACCTTTTCACACGGAGGTAGCAGGTTTTCCAAAGACCTCGCAGAAGCATGACAGGCCTCTTAATCCTTACATTTGGAACTAGCACACTGTGACATTTACTCCTGTTTTCCAACACAATTTAAACAGGCCAGTCTAGATTCAAGGGGTAGAAAAACGGGTTCTATCTCTTGATGGAAGGAGCTGCAAATTCACATTTTAAAGGGTGTAGGTAAGTGGGACCATTTTTATCATTGCTCTAACACAAGAGACTCCCAATACTTTGGTTCACACTATTAAAACCCCACCTCTGCCATAAGAGCAAGCCCAGCCAAGTGCCAACCAGCTTTCGAACATGTGAATAAGACTATCTTTGGCCAGCCTGCTTCCAGATGACTGGCCAGCTCGCCAAACGCACAGGAAGAAAACCATTCCTCTGAACCAACACAAGTTGCTGACCCACAGAATACTGAGCTAAATAAATAAATAGAACTACAAAGCAAAGAAGTTTTGGGAGGGTCTATTAAGCAACAGCATTACAGTGTCAACAGGTCACTGGTATATAAGCTTTCATATGACAGATGTGTCTGTTTTTACAATTAATCAGCACGGATGGTGTGAAGTGGACATAGAGCACAATGATAGTCCCACACCGCTTACGGCCTTGCAGGTGAGACAAAGGCCCAGGCTTCACCTATCATTTCTGCTGCTATGTTTAATATATGCTCATCTCTGCATATATTAAACTGCTGTTCTATGGAGTTCAATGATGAACTGAGCCCAGGATAGTCTCTATGTGTTTAATATATTTTTTAAAATGTACTGTGTTACTTTTTAACTAAATGTAGCACTTGCATACTGAATTCAGCCATCTGATAATGTTTCACATGATCTGAAACTATCTTATTTTCATTTATTCATTCGTGAATCCACAACTCCATTATGGGATCCAGCTACATATCAATTGCTTTGGAGAATTTTTAATATATAGTAGTAAAATATATACAAGAATTCATTTTAAGACCCTTCCAGAACAGAGAGAGAGACAGAGAGACAGAGAGAGACAGAGAGACAGAGAGAGAGAGGCGCAAGTAGTCATCTGCATACTGTGCGGTCAGTGCTGGGATGCGTTTACAGGAGAGTCTTGTGGGTATACTATATGGAGCAGCTAGCACTGTCTTGGTGAGAGTGTGGTCAGTGATATCCTCCAATAGCCAACTTAAAAAATGGTCTAAAAGTAGAGGGTTACAGGGAAAAAACAGATTTAGGATCTTGTTTAAAATGCAAATTCTAGGGCTCCAAAGTAAGCCTAATGTATCAAAATCTCCAGGGCCAGGGCTGAGTGAGCTGCATTTTAACAAGTACCCCAAGTGATTCCTGTGCCCAGTGATGTCTGAGAGCCACTACTCTAGATTAATTGATATCTTCTTGGAGACCTGAATAATCAGTATGATTTAGTTTAATTCTTATTTCTTCTTTAACATATATATAATAAGCAGACGTTATATTGAAATGCAACTCAGTGGGAGAGCTTTCTGAGACAGCATTGATTAAAGAGTAAATCATTGGCAGACTGATTTTTTTATTAACTATGGTTAGTAACAAATTACTTGCAACCCACTCCATAACTGATGAAAACACAGGAGGCTGAGTTAAGAGTTCCTGTGATAAATCCTGGCTGTGCCACTTCCCACCTGGGCAGCCTGCAGCAAATAACCTAATCTCTCTGTGCCTTAGTTAACTTCATCTGTGCGACAGGGGTTTAGTGAGACGTCTACCTTATGGGGAGCCGTAAGGACAAAATAAGCTAATATATGTAAAGCATTTGATATGTATGTTAATATATGTAAAGAATTTGGCACATAGCAAGTGCAAAGAAAGTGTTGATTATTACCTTTAATCTCAGCCTCTTAATCCTTTCCCTCTTTAGGCCTCACCCGGTCTCACTACCTTAGCCTTCTCTTGCACATCGTTTTCCTGTCGCTTTTTCTGATGGAACTTGATGTTTTCCTAGATGTGCCCATGAAAGGGAGGTGTCCTCATAGGGGGGCTGTGCTGAAGAGAGATCTGTTCCTCCTGGAAGTGCTGTTCTCATCCTGTGTCAGCACGATCCTTAGGAGAAACAGCCCATCTTTCCTTGGGATAACAGAAATCTAAAAACCTGGTCGTTTTTGTCTCTCATAACCAGCAAATAACTCCTCTTTCCCTCTTCAGCAGCATACTCCTTAGTTCTTCAAAATGAAGTTATTAGAAGTGAGGATTTGCTGAGAGTAGGAATAAGGCAGTTGGCATTTACTCTGAGCAGATAGATCATTTGCCTTCCTTCAGATGTGCTATGTGAAAGTTAGAATGATTCCTCTTCTGCTGGCCCGACTTACTTGGATGTGATGAAATGTATCTCCTGGCTCTTTGTTAAGAGCTCCCTCAAAGGCCTCTGCTCTTGGAAATTCCTCCCTACATCATGGATTCTTCATGTGATATGTCTGTCAATGGGATTTGAAAAATCTGGATCTCATTACATACCTCGCTACTCTAAAATTTTGTGCAACTCCAGTGAAATTAAATGAGCTTTAACAATAATACATATTGAATATTTTAAATCCTGCCTAAAAAAAAATTTAGATGCCTTTTAAAAATAGGCAATTAATTTAGAAATTAAACCTATTTGATTAGTTAGAATTATTTTAAAGCCATGTTTACAAGTGGCACACTTATATCTTATTAATGAGTTATAATAGGTCTTTATATATTCTATATACAAACATTTTATCACATCTTTTAAATATTTTCTTAACTTGCCTTTTCATTAAAAACATTTTTAGAAAAGCAAACGTTTTGACAAAGTCTTAAAATTATTGATAAAGTCTTATTTGATTTTTTGTTAATGATAATTTGTGTGTCCTACCTGAGAAATCTTGGCCTAACTCAAGTCACAAATATTTTCTTTTATGTTTTTTTTCCTAGAAGTTTAATAACTTTAGTTTTTACATTTAGGGCTATTAACCATCTCAAGTTGAAATGTGCAAATTATTTGAACAGATACTTCACTAAAATATGCAAATGGAAAATAAGCATAGGAAAAGATGCGTAATACTAGGCATTAGGGAAATCAAATGAAAACCATAATGGGATACTATTGCACCCCTAGTAAAATAGCTAAAATTCAAAAAACCGACAATATCAAGTGTTGATGAAAGAACAGAGTAAATGGAACTATCCTACATTGGTGATGGAAAAATCAATAAACTGTAGTATAATCACTTTGGAAAATGGTTTTGCAGTTTTGTATAAAGTTGAACACAAACTTATTGCACGATCCAGAAATTCTGCTTCTAGGTAACTGTATGAGAAATAAAAACAAAACAAGCAAATAACAACAACAAAACTATGTTCTCACAGAGATTTATATATGAATACTATAAATAGCTTTATTTATAATGGCCTCAAACTAAAAAAAAACACAAATATCCTTCAACTTGATTAATGGATAAATTATAATGTATTCACAGAGGCACAGTACTCAGCAATAAAAAGGAACTAACTACTGTCACATGAAATGACAAGGGTGAATCTCAACAGCATTATGCTAAGTGAGAAAAATGGACACAAAAGACTATATACTGTATGATGCCATTTATATGACTTTCTAGAAAAGATAAAATCATAGTGACAGAAAGCATCTGTGAAGTTTGTAGAGTCTGGGGTAGATGGAAAGCAGTGACTGCGAAGAGGCTAAGGGAATTCTTTGTAGTGATGGGAGGCAGCAGTTATATGGTCACACACATCTCTCAAAATGCATTGAAGTGTACACTTAAATCTGGTGAATTTTATTGTATGTAAATTATGCTTCGATAAGCTGATTTTAAAATGCAGTTAAACTAAAACGTCTTTAAATTGGAAAACAAAGTGAGTTACAAAGTCTCATTTGCCCTTCTCACAAAATAAAGGATGTCTTACGTGTACATAGATGTATTTTACGGCATTCATATTGCGCTGGAGGGACCAGACCAAAGCTTTTAGTTCAATGTAAACACTGATAGTTTTAACCACCTTCTCCTATTGCAGTATATGGTGATGATGCTCACCACAAGAAAGTGGGAGCATGGTTATCTTATTTGAAAATTTTGAATACTTCAAACCTATTCACATGTCCTCCAAGGAAAATTTCAAGTACTTTGCAACGGCTACAGCACTTTTCTCTGGGGCAGTTTGAGGTAACTGGAATTATTAGTTCTTTAATGAAATGCCTGAGTTCAAGTAAAAGTGCCTTGGAAACCATTATAGTTTCTACTAATGAAAATATTAGGGTATCACGATCTTTATTAACATTATTATTAGTAATAGTTTCTGTGTTTTTAAAAGACCTAAAATCCTTTTGGAAACAAGGTAAAAGAAATGAGAGGAGAGGAAGACGTGAGAGATTTCCAAACCATGTAAAATGTTCTCAGAATATCTAAAATATTCTGTGGGGCTACGAAACAACAAGAGTTCATAATATAGTTTTGGAGATTAAAAATTAACAAAATAAAATACTATGACATTATATATTCAAGAGCTTGTAGTCTCTGAGCTGCTGAGAATTTAAGTATTGAAATATGACATGTATTATCACATAGGCAATAGCATTAAAAATGTGCTTAGAAAGAGCAAGCTATCAAGAGCTCAAAGAGGCACTACCAAGAAACTTACGGCACCTACTTTTCCACGGCCATGGGAATAACAATGATCAAGTGTGAGAAACTGACTGCGGGGTTTCAGGAAAGAGAAAGAGAAGGACTGGAATAGTCAGTGACATTCTTAGGGGATGGCGGACATGGCCTTAAGATGGGCTTTGCTGAATGAGCAGGATTTGGAAGAGTGAAAGGGAAAACAGAGAGAGGGTTTGAAGCAAGACAGAACAGACTGAGTGTAGCATGTGGTGGAAAAGTGAGAGACATCATGGAGTCTATTAGAAATCTTTACAGAAAATTAAACAGCTAGGCCGGGCGCTGTGGCTCACGCCTGTAATCCTAGCACTCTGGGAGGCCGAGGTGGGCGGATTGCTCAAGGTCAGGAGTTCGAAACCAGCCTGAGCAAGAGCGAGATCCCGTCTCTACTAATAATAGAAAGAAATTAATTGGCCAACCAAAAATATATAGAAAAAATTAGCCAGGCATGGTGGCTCATGCCTGTAGTCCCAGCTACTCAGGAGGCTGAGGTAGGAGGATCGCTTGAGCCCAGGAGTTTGAGGTTGCTGTGAGCTAGGCTGACGCCACAGCACTCTAGCCCAGACAACAGAGTGAGGTTCTGTCTCAAAAAAAAAGAAAAAGAAAAGAAAACTAAACAGCTGCTTGTCTAGGACTTGATAAAATGAACTACCAGTGTTTCATTTATTCTGTTCCAGGGTCTTAAATTGTTACAAAAATTATTGTGTTTGTTGGTTAACCTAAGGAAGAGGTGCTAATGGGAGAATTGGATTGTTGATGATGCCATGACAGGCTAATAAGGAAAGTATTTCAGGCAAACTTAACAGAACAATATGTCCTGAGAGAAAGTAAGCTTGACAGTTTGCCTACTGGCCATTCTCTTATATTTCAATGTTTCTCTTATCTCCCAGGTGTATATGAATCTCACCTGGAATATTGACTTGAGAGCCACCTTTCAAGAGGATGAGATACATTGTAGTATACTCCGATCAGAGTGATGGAAATGTCTCTAAATCATCCCTTTTTGCTGAATTGTTCAAAGAAATTAAGGTTGCTTCACATGTAGAAGAAAGAATTGTTGAAACAGTTTGGTTGGGTTCTAATATACGCAGGTCTAGTCTAACTTTTTGTGTCCTGAGAAAGTAGAACTGGGACCAGTGGATGGAAATTACAGAGAGATTGATCTCAGTTCTGTAGAAAAAACATAGATTGTCTATAATTATTAAAATTGTTTGACAATGTAGGTATAAGCTCTCCAACACTATAGTTGCTCAAGAAAAGCCAAAAATTCTCCGACGTGATCCAGTATAGCTGTATAGCTGTTTTAGCCTGTAAGTAATTTAGATGTTCTTACATTTTACTTGATTTAATCCTAGAACCTTAGAGGTGTAAGGGCCTTTTGATACCAACCAGTCAAACGTCTTCATTTCACAGATGATGAAAGTAAGGACCAGCGGTGTTTAAGGGATTCAGTGGGGGTCACAGGGTGAATGGAGATGGAATGAGAAATCATGTCTCTCTGAATTCAGTCCTACACCCTTTCCACGCCTTATTGCCTCTCTAATGTGGGATTGATCCAAAACAGGAGAAAGACACCCAGATGTAGAAAACAAAACCGTATAATGGGATGAGGAACATGGAGATTAACTGTTTGTAGCAAGAGGCCAGTCCTGAAGCAGAGCACAAAACACAACCATGGCTCTGCAATTTCCACTTTCTCTCTGGCTGTCTTAATGGAGTCTGGACCAGTGGCTGGCAAATGTTTTTCTGTAATGGGGCACATCATAAAAAATGTATGCTTTCCAGACCATATGTGCTCTTTGTCCTATATTATTTTGTTTTTCTTTCTCTGTTTATCTGATTATAACTCTTTAAAAATGAGGAAAAACATCTTTTTAGATTGAAAGCTGTACAGAAATAGGCTACTGGTCAGATTGAGCCCACAGACTGGTTTCCTGACCATTGGTCTAGGCTATCAGTAAGCAATAAATGTCCTTTGAAAAACAGAAGGCTGTGGACAGGAAAGCACACTTCACAAGACAGTAGCAGATGATGCCTACCGTTTGCAGAAAATAATTTAAAGGCATGTAGGCTATTAAAAAGGCTTCTCAAGTCTATCAGAAAGAAAAATAATAATAATAGAGAAGAAAAACAGACAACCAGAGGCTAGTTGTGGGCCCTGTGTGGTCACTGATACTTGATAGGCTTTATGCAGAATAATATTGTTAGTTGTGTGACATGATATGAATTAATGTCATAGCACAATAATTAGAAAATAATTATAATCAAATAAGACAATGGATTTTATTAGCAAATAAGAGATGAAGGAAATAAAGTGCACAATTCGGTAATGAAAATGTTGTTTGCTGAATAATTAAATCAAAAATGCTAAAAAAAAAAAAAAAAAAAGCAAAAGATGGGTTTTAGAAAATCTCCACACTGTCATTTTTCACAGCAGGAAAAAGGATAAGCCTCCAGTGTGGAGCTATTCAGTAGGTGATATTTCCCCTCAGGGCGAAGTGAAAAACAAGTAAACAGAGAAATTAAAATCACACCTGTGATTCGCTCTAGTGTTTTTGCAATGCTCCTGAATTTGGAGCTCTCTGTGGGCACGGAGGATGGATGGATGGATGTATGGATGATTGCTGTTGAGCAACAGAGATACATAGTTAAATTTGTACCAGGTACTCTATTACTTTATTTATGTTAATTAGTCCTCACTAAGAAAGTTACACAGTAGGTATTAAATGCCTCATTAAATGGGAAACTGAGGCTCACAGGTATTCGTCCAAGGTCTCATAGCCAAAAAGTGGTGGAGTCAGGATTTGAATCTTGGTTACTCAAATGCCAAAATTTTTGCTTTTTTTCCATCTCCTGCTTCCTCTCTTACAGCCCCCTTCTACCTCTACTAATTAAAAGAGCTTCCCAAGTTCTACATTCTCTGAGGCAAACAAAGCAGACAGTGTATGGCTTTAAGTTAATCAGTGGACTCCTATGCAGAAACAAACAGGCCCATTAACATACTGCCTCCTGGGAGATAAAGAGGATGTTTAACCCTTCGCAGATTTTATATTGTCTTTCATGGCTTTTAATTTCATACAGTTTTCCCTCTCTATCTTGTACATAAGAGAAATCTAAAACACCAAAGGAACAAACCAGTGGGAAAATACACACCCTTCCTACTTTCTCAGAACCATCACATGTTTATTAATATTTAAATTTCAGACAGGAGAATGGTAGCAGTAGCATTAAGAATCCATTCTTAATCAAAGCTCAGCAACACCAGCAGAGAACAAAGGAAGTGAAGCTGGAAGAAGGTAGAGGCATCTAGGGAAAGAGGTCAAAGAACAGAATTTACAAGAAGCAAGGACAGTAGGAATGTTGTTTCAGTAAAGTCAAGGACTGAATTCATCCCTGACGTTGTTCCACAGCAAGAGGCATGACCAGTAACCACCAATGTCCTGCAGCTTCAGTGTTGAGATGATCTGTCTCAGGAAGACAATCTAATGCGCAGGAGGAAATCTTCCTCCTTGCATGACTCAGACCTTAGAGCCAACCTCAGTTCACTGAAGGGATATGTGTCTGCATGCATGTTTCCTCGCCACTGTGAGCATACATAAGGGAATTAGAAACACACACCTGAAAAGTAGAGTGACAGTGAAGAGAAGAAAGTCTATCAGATGAATAGACTATGAAATTGTGAACACTTAATTATATTTATTTCTTTCAAATTGCCACAGTTGATCTTTGCCTTGAGAACAAAAGACACTGTGACAGGACCTAGGTATTTTGAATTCTTTGACGTGGGAGATGTCGTAAGTGAGAGATGGCAGAGATGTTGACAAGTAAATATCATTTTCTCCAGAGGATTTGAGTTAGTTAATACATTTTTGTAAATAAAAATATTGGGAAATAATAATTTCCCAAATTTGCTTGGAAGGATGACAATGAGGAAAGGGAGAAAAACTATAGTCTCAAGGCATCCCTGAGAAGTCTAAGGTGTTCCAAAACTTCTGAGGCCCAGGTGATTGTCTCTTGACCTTAAAAATGTTTGTGTGCATATTTAACAGTTTTAAAAATTCATTTCTCTATAAAAAAAAATCCTTCCATTTTCCCCAAGTATTAGTAAGGAGATTCCCCTTTGTTTTCTCCATATTTTCTTGTGGATTGGCTTCTGAGTACTGTACTACTTCTTTATATAAAAGACACAAGAAGATATAAAAATCGTGCCATCTTCCTCAAAATAATCAAAGGCAGGTAAACAAGGGAGCATTCCCATAGGGTAGGGCTCCTGCAATTGCAAAGATCTCTGAAATACAAGGTGAAATTTGGGGGGCTATGACCTGATTAAACTATACAATTCTCTCCACGTAATATTTATCTTTGTTTCAGTTGTGAAAGTTGATGGGCTTCTTCCACAGTCAGTAAGAAAGCTTTGGATTGACCATGGCGTCGACTCACCTTAATATTAAACACAATTGTTGACAACTTGCATTCTGGTGGTTCATTGTACTTGCCCCTAACCTTTGCAATACCTTATTCTTAAGAGTGGCTAGGATCTCCTACATGGACATATACCTATACGCAATTTTGATTTTTAAAAGTTTAACTAGCCTTTGAAAGATAATTATCCTTGCTTCTAATATAATATACTCTCATTCTCAATTACATTCAGAAGCCAACATAATATGCTAATGCCATTTGGATTACAATCTAAACTTGCATCCAAGTGTATGCAGAGAAAAGCCAAGGCTCTCAAGAGTAAACATTGATTACTTGGAGGGCACCCACGATGCCAAAATAAAACAAAGTTCTAAGAGGAATTATATAACATGAATATGCAAGAGACAGGACAGTCTGAAGAAATAAAAATTCGGATGTGTGCTCTTGATTAGAAACTGAAAGGCGTCATCCTGTCACAGTGGAAAAGTCTCACTTGCCCAGAGGAGAGGTCAGGGCTTCCTCCTTGACTGGGGTCTCAGTGCTCACCGCCTAGAGCTGCAATTTATCTTTTGCCACATGTATTGCTTTTTCTTGGCGAGGTGAGACACCCTTTGCAGACAGCCTTTTTCTATATCTTCAATTTCTAGCCCTCATGATGCCTTAGACCATTGAAACTCAATACAGCTTTGCTGTTAAAATTTATGCAAATGAAATAGATTGTAGCTCTTGCAACTTATGTTGACTCGCCCAGAAAAAAATAAAAATTGATGACTTGAGAATTATGAAAGAATAGGGGAAGATGTTGAATTTCTAATGTTTTTTTTTACATATTTGATATAAAATAGTAATGCTTAAACGAGAGGTAAAACTTATTTGCACTACAAGCAGCATAAGCAAACAAATCATATTCTGAGGCATGGTAATTTAATTCTTCAACCCAGCTGCTGACTACAGAAGTCAGCCTCTGATGCACCCCTTTCTGCCACCGATATTAGCAGTTTTGTAAAAAGGAAGTAGATTAATAATATAACAAATCTGAGCTGAATGTGCTATTTTGCCAGGTAGGCAGCATTGCTGATTTACTTTAGAATCAGGCTTAACCTTATTTTCTACGATGTACTTACTCTTGTTCCAGAACAAGATAAATTTATTTTCTGCAAAGACACTGAGCAGTTACCACTAAAACAAGATTGATTTTGAATCTCTCTAAAGCAACCCTACCTTTTATTTTTATTTTTTATTAGTGTTAATGAAACCACAGTGTCTTGGTAAAATTCATTCAAGATGTTTTTCCACCTGGAGTATTTTAGACATTTAAAAACCTCAGTCATACCTTGAACATGAGTTAGATGAATCTTTTTTTCTATAATATTGTTTTAAAGTAATATTGTAGAAAGAACTTAAGGAGAGGGAAGAATCACTCTGCTTTTACATAAATCCTCCATGAGGAAATAGATAGTTCCCAAGCCATTTTTGTAGTTATTTTAGCTCATAACAACCTAAAGTGGAATATGCTATTAGGATAATTTCAGCAATGTTTCCTAAAAATTGGTATTTACTGAATCAATAAAATGAAAGGTTTATTTTATTTCACTCATCATGCTTACAAAATGAAACATCCTTGGAAACAGCATTTTAAAATAAAATCTCATGAAATAGATATTTTGCCTGTGCACAATGATCTTTTAATCTTAGTAAATATTCCACTTGCCACAAAACAGTAGCATAATATACTGTCATCACCGTTTGTTCAAGTTTCCACCTATTTATTATGCACCTACTCTTTGCTAGGAAAAGTAATAGGTTCTATTTAATTCTACAGTTATGTCTACTATACAATTGTTCTTTTCAAACCAAAGCAATTTTTTTTCCTATTCCCAAGCCACATAGATAGCATTTAAAAAAAAAAATCTTTAAGATTAAAAAGTTTGTACTTGTTTGGATGATTCTTTTGGGCACCCTCTGCTTGCTTCAGTATTTATATGTACTTAAAATTTTTAAATATGACCCATGATACTATGCAATATTGATGTAGCATCATTGTTTATGGTTATTAAGTAAATAAGTATTATTTAACAAAATAATAATAGGATCAACATTCTGAGGTTTTTCTTATTAGATTTACATTGTTTGCCTCTTAATATATCTTCACCCAGTTACTGAAAATTTAACATCAAATTGGTGCTTTAAAATATAGACCCATATAATGTGTTAATATTGTCCTTTCTTGAGAGTCAAATGACACTGATGTATTTCAGGATATAATTGCAGAAGAATGTTAAAACTTAGACTTCTGCTCTTATTAATACCTCTACTGGGAATTCATTTCTCTTTTATCCTAGCTCTCATTATCTTTAGTTTGAGCCCTGCTAAAATCTTCCTCTTACAGTGTGTGTCTACATATGAGTGCATGTGTGTATGCATGTGTGTGATTGTGTGTATTGGGCAGTGTACAGTAATTGAGAGTATGGGTTTAAAATATGCCAGATTTGTGTTTTGATCTTCATTCCGTTACTTGCAGAGTTTGATGGTCAGCAAGTTACTCAAGTTCTCTGGCCTTACTTTTCATAGCTGTCAAATGGGTGATGTAAGCTATAGGGTTCTGATTACCTCAGACCCATGTCACATAATAGAATTTCAGCAAAAGAGCTATTTTTTTTTCTTAATGTGAGAAATGTTCTCCTAACTCATCCTTATTATTGTTAGGAAACAGTGAGAGATTTTCTTTAATTTAGACATAGTATATGTCTAATCAGTATTTCTTAAACTGAATCCTCTAGATAACATTTCTGGGGGAAAAATTTAATCTTACCAACTGAAAGCATTGCTTACTCAATAAAATATCCTCTACCAAAAAGTCTACTTGTCTATAATATATTTAAATCCATAATTGTTTTATAATTCTTTTGAGTGTTAAACATTAAAAAATAAATAAGTTCAGCATCTAGATTTTGTTTCTCATGGGACATTAATACAAGAATGAAAGTATCTCAATTTCAAAAAGGTAATTTCTGTAACAACCTAAAGTAGCAAAAAAATATGAAAATGAGTTTTATGTTTCATTTTCTAAAAATGCACAGAGATACACAATCAATTCACCCAATGCTTATGCTTTTAAAGCACTGTTATTATTAAGGTCAAAATCAAATTAATCTTATTTTGTAAATTAAGTGTTCTTAAGTGGGAAAAATTGTGAAACAAGGTGCTTATCTTAGCCTAAATCTAATGTGCAGGAGAAGGTGATTAGGCAATCAGAGTTGCCATGGTAAACAACAGTCTAGCCAAAAGGATGTAGTGACATCTGTGGAAAACAATAAACTACAATAAACTAATGACAATACATCCCAGTGTTCCCATTAACTTATTCCTAAAACAAACAAACAAACAAAAACCACTTTATTTACTAAAGGAAGTGGCTTACTGGTCTCGAAAATGATATTTCAAATAATGGTCATAGGTATTAGCATAGACATCAGAAAGGATATAGCAGACGTATGGAGCTGAAAGATAAATTCAAAGAAAATATGTATATTCTTTCATGAAATAATAATTTGCTAGCATTAACAGCATAGAACTGGCATGCCAGTTACACATACCTTTATTTTCTGAATAGCAACTATGGCTGTGCATAAAATCATTTTGATGAAGATATGATCCTAAGTGTTTATTAAAGTATCAAGGCATAATATTAAATCATGTTTAAGACCCTTTCAAAGACAGAAAATCCCTACTGTATTCCACACCATCCTCAAGAGCTACAATGTATTCTATAAGAAATCAACAGAGATATATAAATGAAAAGTATGTCCACAGTTAAATTTGTGGTTAACATTACTCTCATTATGTTCTCTAGATTCTTGTGTGCTGGTTTTTAATTATCTGGAAGATAAAGGATTTCTTCCTAAGCTTATCCATGCCTGAATTGCCCATATCCTGTCTGGATGATAATCCACATCAGAGGCACATTAGTATTATGTATTACAGTGGAAATAAAGCATGCGTGTTGCTAGCCGTGGTCCTTAAACACTACTTTGTCACAGGACATGCTCTTGTTTTGGGTTGACAGAGTCTCCCATCTATCCTCTCCCATGGCTCAAGATTTTCTTTCACATCTTTTTCTTTATTTTGGTCTATCTTAATTTATATGAAATTTAAAAAAATACATTTTTATAATTTACTGTGATTTTTACAATTAGAGTACAACCAAAATCCTGATTTATGCTTCATAATTTAAGCAACACATTCCATACTTTGACAGATCCTTTTATTTTATTTTTTTAACAATTCTTTCCTATCCCAGGAACTAAGGAGTATATACCTTTGTCTTGAGGCTCTCTGATATTTAACATGGGCTCGACCATGATCTAAAAAGTAATAAGTCAGACAGAGGGGGCGAAAACACTGTGCGAGGAGTATATTGTACTTCAGCATTATACCTAGAATCTCTTATGTCTAATTAGAAAAATATACAAATAAAGTAGTATAATATTAGTGCACTACTCATATAACAAGAGTTAGAAACTTTCAGGATGACTTAAATGGGCAGCTGGGTTACATCATCAGGACCATGGTGCTTTTATCTTTCCCTTTAGCACAATCGACAAATTGGCCTTTGCTCCTAGGTTGAGTGGCTTTGTTCGTAGGATGGCTGCACTACTCCAGCTATCATGTTGTCACACAAATATGTCCAAATACAGGTAGGAGACTATTTCCTATGACTATCTTTCTCAGAAGTCCCTCTGTAGTCTCCCTCCCAGTTTGTATTGGCCTGGATTAGGTTACATGCTTATAATCCTGCTGTAGATTGAATTTTATCCCCCCAAAATCCATATGTTGAAGCCCTAACCCCATATGTGACTGTAATAGGAGACAAGATCTTTAGGAGGCAATTAAGATTAAATTATATCATAAGTGTGCAGCCCTGACCCAACAGGATTGGTGATCTTATAAGAAAGGGAGGTGGGGAGAGATCACTCTCCTCCCGTAAGCGCACACCAAGGAAAGACCATGTGAACACACAGTGAGAAGGCAGCTCACTGTGAGCAGCTTAAGAGGAGAGCCCTTACTAGACAGACATCAACCCTGCTGGCATCTTGGTCTTGGACTTCCAGTCTCCGGAACCGTGAGAAAATAAATTTCTCTCGTTAAAGCTACCCAGTGTATGGCAGCCCAAGCAGACTAAGTCAAACTTTAACTTCAAAAGAGGTTCGTAAATCAAGAAAACTATGGGGCTGCTTTAGCTTTTAGCTTTTCACAGAGTTGGTCTCTGTGAAAAAAGCAGAGTCTACCGACTAGCCATGTCTTCCATACTTAAAAAAAGAGGGAAACAGACTTTAAAAATTCCTCAGATTAGACAGTATATTCTGTGTGTAGTAACCCTTGTGATTCCAGAAATCCAATGGAAAGACAGTGGACACACACCTGAGTAAAGAAAGGGAGTAGGGTGGCCTTGAGGTATCTTCACCTGGCTGTAAAATGGGGAATCTGAACTTGGTTTTTATAAGAAAGAGAAAAGCCCATTTTACTATTCCATAACCCATCTTAGACTTAAAACTTTTCAGATATTTTTGTTGATTTCTAATGTCATTTCCTTGTGGGAAAAGAAGATGCTTTGCATTATTTCAATCCTTTCAAATTCACGGATTATTTTCTATGGCCCAGAATATGCCTATCTAGCTAAATGCTCCATGTGCACTTAAACAGAAATGTGCAATCCACTATTTTTGGGTGAAATCCTTGGTAAATGTCAGTTATTTCTAGTTGCTTGATAGAATTGTTCAAGTCTTCTATATTCTAAACATTTTTTCACTACTTTTTCAATTATTCAGAAAGTTAAAAAATCATTAACTATAATTATGGGTTTGCGTATGTTTATTTCGATTCGATCAGTTTTGGAATATGTCATTTGAAGCTTTGTTGTTAACTGCTCACATGGTTAGGTCTGTGTGTGTTTATGTGCGTGTGTTTGTGTGTGTCTATTCCCTCCCCCTCATTGCTTCATGGGAAGCTTCTGAATTGGATCTTGGATGAGAATTAAGTTCTATTGTCTGCCAGAATTGTGACAAGAGGCAAGTTCATAACTTCTCTTAGACTCAGATTGGCCATCTTCAAAATAAGAATAATGTGTTTTATAATATCTCAATCTTATAGTTTGGGGGCATGAATTTAATTTAAAAGATCTGTGAAGCACCTACCATATGGCCTAGAAATGTAATCAACAATGGCTCCTCCTAAAACAACTTCTCTCTTTTGTTAGTGGGTTTTGTTGCTACCTTGGTGAAAAGCAGGATCAATTATAAGATTGTATGCAAATGATGCCTAGACTTCAACATAATTTCTTTCCTCTGCCTTCTACCTACCTCTCCTGTCTCCTCTTATAAAGTACTTCTCCACCAGAACACTAAGTTTAAGATAGAGTCACATCTTCTTTGTTCTCATAGAAGACAGTGACATTTTCAACTCTAAGTATTTTACACATACTGTTCTCCCTGTAACACATGTTCAGCTATCTTTATTTACCTGGCAAGCTCCTCCTAATCCTTCAAATCTCAGCAAACTGTAATGTTCTTAGTAAAGCCTTAGCTAATTCTCCTGAAGTAGGTGAGATAATGCTATCCTTATTCATAATCTACCCAACATTCTTGATGCTCATCAATTACCCATATATGTTACCATTAGAGTTTGTCTATTTACCTGACTCCACCAGACTACAAACATTTTGACAGCAGAAGAGACAGAGTCTGTTTGTTTTATTTTTATATCCCCATCAAGCAGAATTTATTAACTGACTATGGAGCTTAATGTACATGCATGTTTTGTAATGCAATCACAAACATTTACTGGGGATTTGTATGATCCAATCCTTGTTCTTGGCATTAAGATGGAAATAAAAATATAGAACACACTGAAGGAGTGTGGAGAGATTAAGACTTAGAATCTCTGAGTTAATTGCTCGTTGTGTAATCTTGGACTCTAGTTTCTTCTTCTTTAAAATGAAATCATTAAGAAATTTTACCACACAGAATTTTTCTTTAGATGTAAATGAAATTGTGGCTGTGGAAGTCTGAAAATTTCAGTTTTTTTTAAGACATAGCTCTTTGATTTTATGGAATTACTAAGATTTCATAAAAAATTGAACTTAATGGGGGTCTCTGATCCACATGTATCCAGTAAAATGCAATAATATTCATAACATGTTAATAAGACACTAAAAGTATGTCCAAAGAATGGAGCCATTAGTTTGTTTTCTAACAAACAAGACAAGCACGATAGCTGTGAGTAAAAGGCATTAGAGGTATAACTAGAAGAACAGGTAAGATTCAGACATACGCAGTGAAAACCGATTATGTATTTGTAAGGTTCCAGATACTGCAATACAATGTGAATTTGCAATGCCTCCAGTAGACAGTTTCAAAAGGAGTCTGCTGATTCAATGTGCGTGCAATGATGGGAAGCAAAATACAGCCACAAGGACAAAATGATAGCAGTTCCCTCTTCATAACAAGACAGTTGACCAATGACATTATGCAACTGGAAATATGGTCAGAGAATGGCTTGTATGTGAATGAGGAGATCACAGGAGGTGGTGGCTGCAGAAGCGAAGACCTCAATGGACCCAAGAGTACCTGTGGTTTCTAATTCATCACATTAACAACAAACAGCCTCCCCTTCACCTGCCCTATCATTTAAAGGCAGTTTCTGACTCTTTAGTATGTTGATTTTACCCGGTGCAAGTCAGTGATTCTATTCTCTTTTCTCTCAGGAGTGTTCCTACCCATTCTGAATAATGTTAATTTTGCTGAATAATTTATCCAGACATTTGCATGCACGTTGCAAGCCAAAGTTGCCTTTATAGAACTGTGAATGCTAATGTAAGGATTGTCACCATCAAATATAATAAAAATAAAATAGGAATCAGAGCCAGGCACCAAAACCAGGAACTGAGGAAGGTTTCGTAGGTGGTTTTTGTAAAAATTAAGGCCCCTCCCAATTCTCCTTCCCCATCCACTGATTCATAAACAACATCCTTCTAAATCCCTCCACTTCACCGATGACAGACTTGAAAGTTGTCTTTTTTATTTCTGTTCAATTGGCATCATATTCCAATCCTTTGTGTAGAAAACACACAGTCTGTATACCTAGCAAATATGTTCAGAACTCATCAGGTTTTTCTTTAACTCCAGCAAAGTTCTTTTGTGCAGAGACATTACACTTGACAGTCACCTAGAATTGAATGCAATGAATAAATATGTACTTGAAAGAGACTGCAATGTGCAGAAGAAAAATAGTCAAATAAAACCCTATTTGGAAATAATTCTGATCATTTATCATAAGATAATATGTTTATCTTCTTGACTTAACCCAAAGAAATTGGAATTTAACAAACTTTATTTCTCAAAGAGCCAAGGACATTGGATATAAATATTTGGAAATAGCTCATTTGTTATATTAAGGCAAAGCTGAGTGGTCCAGCCCTTTTCTTCACAGAGCTGTCTGGAAAGGCCCACCTTGTTCTGGAACCTGATAATCTTCAAGAATTAATAAAATATTGGGTAAGAATTGTCCAGAACCACAGAAAGTCTCACAGGGGAACTCCCTGGCTCCTCTATCTCAGTTTCAAACTGAGATAGGGAACAGGCAGGCCCTGTTCTGTAAGGAGTCATATGACCTGAATGAAGGTCTCTGATAAATAAAACAAGAGGTTGTGGAGAAACCAGCCAAAACCAGCTAGAACCAAGATGGTGATGAAAAGGACCTCTGATTACCCTCACTACTCATTATGCACTAGTTATAATACATTAGCATGCTAAAAGAAACTCCCACCAGCGCCGTGACAGTTCACAAATGACATGGCAACTCCCAGAAGGTACCCTATATGGTTTAAAAAGATGAGTTCCCAGAACTTCCCACCCCTTTTCCAGAAATCTTATGAAAAATCCTCCCTCTGCTTAACATAAAATTAAATAGAAGGTATAAAATAAGACCCTTGGAACTCACAAAGGGCTACTCTCTATTGCTCTGAGAGATAGCCGGTGTTCTGTCTGTGAGATAGCCCTCCTTTTGTGTCTTTCTTACTTCAGTAAACTTGCTTTTGCCTTACTCCGTGGGCTTGCTCTTGAATTCTTTCCTGTGTGAAGCCAAGAACACACTTGGCCTTCAGGCCACGACTCCAATTTTGGAGTCCACTTTCCTGTATCAAAACTGCTTGCTTCCTCCTTCTTTAATTCTCTTTTATGGAAGGAAAATGTTTTATTATTTACCAGACATTTGTGAATAGACATATATGTCCATCAGTGAAATAATACAAATAATGAAACAGTAGACATAACAATAGAGAGCATTGCATTCACAACTAGGAAGGTTCTCTGCTAAGCCTGTTACATGCATTATTTCATTTCATGCTCCAGCAACACCTCTCACATGTCTAGTATGATTTCCTGCACCCCTCAGTCTTCCCACTTCACACTTGCTGGCTTTCTTTAAGTTTCTACCAGCTACCATGGTCTGTCTTACACACGATCTGCCACACACTATTTCCTAAGACTGGAATTCCTTCTCTCTCTTTCCCCTCATCATCCTTCATAGCCTAAGGTATTTTTTAAATTAAATGTTATTTTTTATTAATACATAATAGATGTCCATATTTTGTGAATACATGTGATAATTAACTACATGCTCTTAATTTGTAAAGATTAAATCCGTGTAATTGGGATATACGTCACCTTACATGTTTATCTTTTCTTTATGCTAGAAACATTCAAATTATTCTCTTCCAGCAATTTTGACATATACAATAGATTATTATAAATTATAGTCACCCTACTGATCTATCAAACACCAGATCTTATTTCTTCTATCAAATTGTATTTTTGTACCCATTAATTAACTTGTCTTCATTTCCCCACCCTATTCCTTGGCATTATTCCTGTTTCAGTTGAAACATTGTTTCACAGAACATTGCATTTTCCTATTATTCACATATACAAAAACTCAAGGCCTCCTTTTTACAGCTTTTATCCTATTGTTCATTCCTTTCAAAGTTCATCCACCCTATATATGCCTGATTCCAAGTTCAAGTCCTTACTAGTTGCTAAAATCCAGCTAAGCCAGGATATTTCAAGGACAAAATCATAGACTAAAGGACATCCAGACATCCATGTGGATAGTTTATCACAGATACAACAGCCAAGGAAAATAATGAATGGGTAGAATGTCCTCATAATTACATGTTTAAGTAATATAGTCAGATAAGCAAGAAATATATTTCCTAAATTGCATTTCTATTTCTGCAAATCTCTGTCAACATGGGACACTAGTAGAACAAGTGGGTTCCTAACACAGTACTAGAGAAATTGTGGGTGCTCAGTACACATATCCTACTTGATTGATTCAGCCAATATCCATCCCACCCTGTTTTAATACGGAGTCTCTCAGATAAAACAACCCAGCTGTTTACTTGCAAATAATGACCCCATTCTCCTAAGCTAATGTGTGAAGCTTTAAAATATCAAGTAGGTATGGCTATTTCCGCTCAGCCTGCCAGGCACTGCTAGTTGTAGGGAAAGACTAAAATGGACGTAATAACTTCATTATCTATCTGTGTCCCAGATGGTGGCTTGCGACACTCATTTGTTGCTGGGCAACACACACATAGATTGATAAGTGTGTCTGTATTAGAAAGACTATGTGAAATGTAAAGCCTCTCACATACTAATAACCCCTTTGAAAAGGCAAAATGTTGTCATTTTCTTTGATGGCATTTTGTTGCCTTCAGAGCTCCAACCACACCCAGGCCTTGCTCTTGGGTTGGGTAATCAGTCTCTCGTATAGGTGTTCCACTTGGGATATTTGCACCATGTGAGAATGTGAGTGTTTTGCTACAAGAAATGTTCATTTCTGCTCTAATAAGAGGACATAATGTATTTATTTATTACAACAATAAACACAGCTGTAAAATGGACCATAAAAAATAGATGACAGGAAAATTTCTGTAACTAATGTGTCAGCTGTAATTGAGAAATAAATTAAATAATCCATCTGCTTCCCACCATTGATTCCACTATTTTCTTTGGTGTTTGGATATTTAAAATGAAGTCAGCATTATTTATACTAATTATTCGCTAACAAATATGCCACATGTATATTGATTGGCACTGTGATATAATTTTGCCAATCCTTAACATAATGTTGCTTTTTCCAATACACTCAAATCTAACAAGCATATGAACTCTCTGTCTCATTAATATTATTTTCTCTTTAACTTATGCTATTACATTTTATCTACCCTTGTCACTTACAGGCTTTTGAGTAATGAATGAATGAATAATCTATTACTGTGGTTACGATTTTAAAGGAGAGGAGAAAATAAATAAATAAAAATAAGTGTATTTTATATGCGTTAAATCATAAGATGAAAGTTTTCTGCTAATTTGGTTTAGTAGTGACAATCAAAATAGCCAATAAAAGTTGGAATAAATTAACTATAATTATTTCCCCTCATATTTTTAAGCATCATACAATGAGATAGTATACATCAGCTCCGGAAACACAGCAAGAATTTATTTTCATTAAAAATACATATGGTATTATTATTTTCATTTTAACTCTTACCTAGTTTCTTTTCTTTCTTTCTTTTTTTTTTCTTGTGAGCCTACATGCCTATTCATGTCTGGCAAATTATTTGCAACATTTTGGAGAAGCAATGATATTACAAAGCTATATCTGTAAGTGCTTTTGCTTCCAAAGTTTTAATTTAACTACATAAGTAATCCATATTCACCATAATAGGAAAAATCTAAGTCACCAGGTACAATGTCCCCACACTTCCTTGTGTCTTTTCCAATTTCTTATTGCCATGTAACAAACCACTGCAAAATCAAGTAACTTCAGGCAACCACATTTATTTTGCTCACAAACATGCAATTTAGGTGGGGACGGTGAGTTCAGTTTATTTTTGCTCCATTGGCATCAGCTGTCATGGTTCGACTGCTAGAAACTGGAATCACCTGATGATTTGGTGGCTCACATGTCTGACACTGCCTGTCTCTGGGACAACAGGAGGAGCTATGGCTGAAATTAGTATATGCCTCCTTTCTGTGGGGCTGGTTGGCCTCCTTGTAGCATAACAAATGTGTTTCAAAAACAAAATCTCAACCAGGTCGGGCATAAGTTGTATTGGCCTTTTAAAATACCTTTTCTATTTTTAAATCATTTTAGACTTAGAAGAGCAGTTGCAAAGTTAGTACAGAGACTTTCTGAATATTCTTCATCCAGCTGCCCCTAATGTTAATGATTTACATACTTGGGGTAGAATTATCGAAATGAAGAAATTAACATCACTATAATACTGTTAATTGAATATCAGACTTGATTCAGACTAGATGTTTTTCCACTAATGCCCTTTGTTTCCTCTTCCAGAGCACAATCCAGAACACTACATGCCTTTATTTGTCAGTCTCCCTAGTCTTCCACAATCACTGATGGTTCTTTGGCTCCTCTTTATCTTTCATGACCTTAATACTTTTAAAACATAGTGGCCAATTATATTGTAAATGCCCCACAAATTGGTCTTGCCTATATGTTCTCATGATTAATTGAGGTTATGCATTATTGGAAAAGAGTCCAGGGAGGTGATGTGCCTTTCTAAGTGCATCATATGAAGAAGTTGATGGTGTTAACATGTCTTTTTATTGGTGATGTAAATTTGATTGCTCAGTTTTGGTAGTGTCTGCCAGGTTTCTCCAAAGTAACGTTATTATTTTTCCTTTGTAGTTAACCAATGTTTTGAGAAGGATACTTGGAGGCTAAGCAAATATATGATTTCTTCTTAAACTTTTGCCTTCTAAATTTATCATTCACTTGTGGATCTTGCTTGCAGCAATTATTACTATGTTACGCTATGTGTTGCCTTTATGACTTAGCTTTGGAAGTCACGCTGTCAATTTAATCATAGTCACAACACCTTAAAGATTCAACAGGAGGGAATGTAATGCCACAGGCTGTGGGAATGGATGTATTCGCTTGGCCATCTTTGAAAATACAATTTGCTATAGTAACATTCTGTGTGTTTTTTTTTTTTTTTCCTATTTGCAATTTGTTTTGCAATGTCCAATTGCAAACAATTTGGGTTGTTTTTACCTTTTTACTATTGTGAATGCTGCTGCTATAAACAGGTGAGTAAGTAACTGTTTCAGTCCCTACTTTTAGTTTTTTGGTGTGTACCTACAAGTGAAATTGCTGGATATATGATAGTTCTATATTTACCTTTTTGAGGAACCACCAAACTGTTTTCCATAGTACCGGCACTATTTTACATGCCCATGAGAAATGCACAAAGGTTCCACTTTTTCCACATGCTTGCCAATGTTTGTTATTTTCTGTCTTTTGTTAATAGTTACCCTAATGAATATGGAGTGATATCTCATTGTGGTTTTGATTTAATTTTGCCTAATGATTAGTGATACAGAGCATTTTTTTCATACGCTTATTGTTCATCTGTACACCTTCTTCAGATGTATGTCTATTCAAGTTCTTTGCCCTCCCCCCCCCCTTTTTTTTTGAGACAGAGTCTCGCTTTGTTGTCCAGGCTAGAGTGCTGCTGGCGTCAGGCTAGCTCACAGCAACCTCAGACTCCTGGGCTCAAGCGATCCTCCTGTTTCAGTCTCTGGAGTAGCTGGGACTATAGGCACACACCACCACACCCAGCTAATTTTTCTATTTTTTGTAGAGATGGGGTCTCGCTCTTGCTTAGCCTACCCTTGAACTCCTGAGCTCAAGCAAGCCTCCTGCCTCAGCCTCTCAGAATACTAGGAGTGCTAGTGCCCAGCCTCCTTTGCCCATTTTTAAATTGGGTTGTTTGCTGCAGTGGTTTTTAATGTCCAAATAGCTATTAGTTATTTAACCAACTATATACTTCTGGATATCTAGACTACTTTGATATTTCTAGGGCTCCTTTGTCATGTTTAGTTTAATTCCCAGAACATTCCGAAAACCTAGAAGTAGGATGTGCACATCCTACATGAGCCTCTCTTCTGCCTTTTGTATTAGTTACTGACTTAGTAGCAGAGATTTGTATATTTAATCTTACAAGGCACTGTTTTCAGCTAAGCACATTTGGGCCTGGATAGTACTTGGATAGGAGAAGGAACTGTTTTCTAAAATAAGAAAAGAGCCATACATCTGTGAAGGATTTAAAAATTCCCTTATATCCTAATCTCCCTCCCCCTCCATCCACTATCTGGGTTTCCTTTTGTTGTACTTCCAGGCCCACTGCCAGGGCAGAGTCTTGAGCCTTCTGTCTAAATTGGGCTCTTGTGCTGGGTCTAATTCACACAATAATTGAAACACTCTTTCCCTGTTTCACTGTCTCTTCCCCTCTTTTTAAATAGATGATTGAAGAGGCTATGCAAAGTTCAGCTGTGATTATTTTGTTTCCTATTATGTCTTGGGTTAGGCAGGGAAAACAACAAAACAAAACAAATATTTAACAAAAGTACTTTTCTTTCATTTTTTTTCTGAACACATAATAAGAAAAGTCACATTACTGCTTGGTTAGATGAAATTTTTAACTTTTTCTCCCTTTATGTTTAAGCATTCATTTTCTAAAGGGGAAAAAAAGGCAATAAATAAGTCAAATCTGTTTAGATATTTTCCATGTTTGGTCATCTTCCATGAAGAGGTTTGTGGGGTAGAGTCACTTTCTGCTGTCTCCATATGTCCCCTTTGAAGTAACCTGGCAGGTCCCCTTCTGGCTGACCCGACAGTGCTGGGCTCCAACTACTTGACTGATCTTATATTTCGTATCTAGCCAACTTCTTTACCTGTGTCAGTTAGCTTTTGCCATAGTTTAAAACACAAAAATACAACTTGGTGGCTTAAAACAATAAATATTTATTTGGCTCATGACTTTGTGACCTTGTGGGGCAGCAATTTGAGCTGGACTCTTTTGCATGGTTCTGCTCACAAGCGCAGAACCTGAGCTGGGGTCCCTCGAGTGTTTGTGGTCAGCTGCTGGCTGATCTAAAATGTCACAGGCTAGATTGGCTTCTCTCTACTCCACATGTAGGAAAAAACGGTTTCAACAAAGGGTATGGGTTAAATTTTTTTTTAAATACCATATATATGCATATATTTGAAAAAATAAATCCTTGCTGTACTCCCTGAGCTGATACATACCATCTCATTGTGGGATGCTTAAAAATATGAAGGGAAATATGTGAAATAATTGTAGCTAATTTATCCCCCACCAGGCTAGCCTGGGCTTGTTCATAAGGGGAAGGCAGAGGGACTTTGAGAGGATGAAGAAAAGTAAACCAAGCCTCTTGAATCCGAGGATCAGAACTCACACAGTGTTGTCCTGCCACAGGACAGTTATAAGGCCATCCTAGATTTAAGGGTGAAGACAAAGATGCTATCTCTGACATTTCTCATAGGAAACTTAATAAGCTCCAATTCAGTAAGTTGAGTGGTAGTCTGCTCTTCAAACCTTTATTAACTGTGGCCCTCACAGCCAAACTGAAAACACCACCTTCCTCACATCAGCACACATAGTTCAGTTTCCTTGAAACCTGACAGCTACCCCAGATAGCCCAAAACTAAAATCCTACCTTATTTTTGAAAGTTCAGTCTGGTCCTAGAATCTTCTTCTTGCCCTTCCCAGTTGTCCTCCTTGGACCACTCTTTCTTCTGTCTCCAGGCATTTGTCCTGCTTATAGGCTGAATCCAATCCTTATCCCCCGCCAGATCTCTGGCGTCACCTGAAATGCCAAACTCCAGGTACCAGGCTTTGACAGACCCACTGATGGACTTTCTTTTCCTCTTTTTGTTCTCTTCCCCTCACTTGTGCTTGCTGTAATATCTCCCACCAGTTAATGGAGGCAGGATAAGACTGACATTCTAGAGTCTCATTAGCCCCAGGGGACAAAAATGTTAAAACCCTCTATTTTAATATGATCCATGTGATAATATCTGTCCATCTATCTATCCATCTATGATCTCTGCATATGGATAAGCACAAAAATATAAATATGTATAAAACATGCACATATTTGCTTATGGAAGTCTCAAAAAACAAAACATAAAAAAACAAATGGACCTTTTGAAATTGGATTTATGATGCAATATCATACATATTTAAAAATTGAGCCATGTTTACTTCTGATAACAAAATCCTGGTTAAAGATTAAGTTCAAAAGAAAGCAGTACTAGCTGTCACTTCTCTGAGAATATCTATTTCCAAATCCACATTTCCCTTCTGAGCTTCTTCCAACATTCTTGTCTTGCTTGCTGGATATATCTGCCTGGATGCTGTATGTCACCTGGAAAATGGTCCAAAATCGGACTCATCATTTTCACCCCCAAATGTATGCCGTATCCTTTTTGTCTTGTTGATAGCTCCAGTATCAACCTGGTTATCTAAACCCACAGAATCCTTTTTGGTTTTTCTTTTTCCAAGTTCCTCAGACCAAACTGATGGTGGAAATAAGATGATCCTGCATGTCCCAAGCCCCGGACACTCATGTCCTTTGTTCCTAATGTAGACCTTTGTTACCTCTTCCCCTGTGATACTGTAGTCACCTAACTGGCATCCTACAAGTCACTTCTTATTAGAAAGAAAAGATGGGGTGGGGGTGGGGGAAGGAAAGAAAGAAGGGAGGGAGGAAACAAGGGAGGGAGGGATTGGATTTTGGAGGCACAGATACTAGGGTTTTAATGCTAGCTGTCCCATCTCATTTTCACTTACTATTTGGGGGAACTTAGGAAATAATTTATCTCAGTATCTCTGAGTCTCAGTTTCTCCCTCAGCATATGAGCATCATCAGACCACACAGGTGACACCTGTGAGTCCACAGCAATCTATACCCTACTGAAACTTTAATTTTCATAAAACATGGCTCTGAACACACCACTCCCTGACACTAACACCTTTCATTGCTCTTCATTGCCCTCAGAATAAACAACAAGCAGCTTAGCTTTTACAGCCAGCTGTCATTCTGCCCTAAATTTTATGCTTCATATCCATCCCTAACAACCCCCTTAGTGGCCTCTATGTTACAGCTTGAGCTCCTTGACAGCTCCCATTCAGTCATGGTATTTTTCTAACCCTGCTTTTACACTTACATTTTTATATGTCTTGGAATCCGCTGCAGCAGGCTGGCTAGACTCTGGCCTCTGGAGTCACACTATGGGTCTTCATAACCTGGGTCTGTTACTTGTCAGCTGTATCCCCTTAAGCAAGTGGCTTAACCTCTCTGTGCCTTTGTTTACTCATTCACAAAATGAGATAATATCTATATATAAAGGTTAAAAGAAATATTAAAACACTTAGAAGAATACCTGAAGATAAAGTAAGACTTCAGTAAATATCAGCTATTATTACATGGTTCTAATTCTTAGCATCCTTCAAATATCATCTAAAGCACATCATTCAGGAAGACTTTCCTGCTGCCCTCAGCCAGATACAAACTTCCTCTATTTTGAATTCACACTTTACTTATATGCAGTCCTTAATGCTTAGTTTCTAGCATGTATTATAATTAAATGCATGCATTACTTCTGCTAAACCATCTATCCCTTAAGAAGAAAAATATCTCTAACTTTTCATTCAATACACTGCTAAACAGAAAGTAAAAACTCAGGAAATACACGACGAATTAATTTTTTTCAACTCCCCCACCACCAAAAAAAAAAAAAAAGAAAAACCACACACACACTAAAAGATAGAGGGCATTAATTCATGCCGTTTAAAATGTCTTAACTGGCCTCATAAAGAACATAGAAAATGCCAAGTTCAGAGCTATATTTTGTTTCCAGAAAATAAAATACAAAGTATACAGCAACTGTGGAAATTAAATGTTTAATCTAATTTACTCTCTCTGTTAGAGGTCAGAATTAATTCTGCTATGTAGTTTCATTTTTATAGCACATTAAAAATAAGCCACCAAAAAATGAGAATTGAATACTGGAAGATTGGCACTTCCGGTTCTGCGTAATGTTTAAACAACACACAGTGGCTCTTAGAAACTCAAACTATACCAAATACAAAAGTATTATATTCATCGAAACATATGTCTCTGCCCATTTTTTTTATTTGCTTATAGACCTAAAAATTTGTTCAAGGAACTAAGGCCAGGCCACACAATGGGGAAAGGACAGTTTTTTCAACATGTTGAGGAAACTTGATATTTGCATGCAAAAGAATGAAGTTAGACCCTTACTTTATAAAGAATACAAAAATTAACTCAAAATGGATCAAAGACCTAAAAATAAGACCTAAAATTATAAAACTCCAGAACAAAACAGTGGGAAAAAGCTTCATGAAATTGAGTTTGGTAATGATTCCTTAGATATAAAACAAAAGCAAATATGAACAGATGGGACCATATCAAACTGAAAAACTTCTGCACATCAAAGAAAACAATCAATAGGGTGAAAAGACAACCTACAGAATGGAAGAAAACATTCGTTATCTATAAATCTGATAAGGGGTTAATATCTAGACTATATAAAGATCTGTA